>PPHT02000006.1:58903-91938 GCA_003705115.2 Ogataea henricii
TTTTTTTTTTTTTTTTTTTTTTTCTCTCTCTCGTGGTGGTGGTTACTTTTTAACTTTTTATTCAAAAATGTGTTTTTTTTTTACATTTTTGGTTATTACCACACGCGACGCCGCAACTGTAAGCAGATCAACGCAATATGGCGCGTCGATCGACGCGTCGATCGACGCGTCCCCGTTATCTTTGTCATCCTCTCTTTTCCTCTCCGGCCCCTCCTCTATATCACAACACCCGACGAACACCAACATACCCCAGCAGTCCCACCGCCAAAATCGAAAACCCGTACACAATGATCGAGTCCTTGTACGACTCTCGCTCTGCACCCCTGGTTAGTACGCTTCTTGTCACCTCTCCCTTGCGCTATTATACTTACGGAAACAGTAGGAACGCATCTTGTTCCGCGTCTCGTCGCTCTCGTCGCACAGCGTGATGTGCTGGTCCAGACAGAACTGCACATTGCACAGCTGACACCCACGCGCGCTCTGTGTCTCGGCCGACTGTTCAATGGTTTCCAGGTCCACAATCTTGTAGTCGAGCTCACAGTCGCACTTGCAAAACGTCTGGAACGCACCGCACGCGTTTGCAAGCAGCAGCGTCGCTGCTGCCAGTGTGAACCACACGTGTTTCATCGTGTATGCGGCCGTGGTGAAAACTGGATAAGGAGCAAGCCATGCTCTTTGATGTGTGCGATTTGGTGTACAGTATGAAAATTGCAAGACACATCACATCCACATCTCTGCACCGCGGAAATGAGAGAAATCGAAACCTCTCTCCTTTTTTTTTTTTTTCTTGTTGTTGGCGATTTGCCACCAGAAGACCATTTCGATATTCCTCAGTAAACAGTGACACTGGTGTTATCGCGAAGCGTGCAACCTCGATAGCAGACTCAAACGCGCGCGGGCAACAGGACTCAAACATCTGCGCATCCATTGGACGGAACCGAAAGGCTTATCGACAGCTAAAAAACACCACCACCAAAACATTGTGATTCAAGATGGCAACTACGGCATTGTCCCATGAGGCTGGCATCAAGCCCTTTTTCGAGCAAAAGATACAGGATTTCGAAATCCAAGTCACAGCCAAAACACAGAACCTCAGAAGACTCGAAGCACAGCGAAACGCCCTCAATTCGAAAGTGAGAGCGCTCAAAGACGAGCTCAAGCTTCTTCAAGAGCCTGGATCGTATGTCGGAGAGGTTGTGAAAGTGATGGGCAAAAAGAAGGTGCTCGTCAAAGTCCATCCGGAAGGAAAATACGTGGTCAACGTGGCCAACGACATTGATATCAAAAAGATCACCACGAGTCTCAGAGTGTGTCTCAGAAGCGACACATACGAGTTGCATCAGATTCTACCAAACAAGGTGGACCCACTCGTGTCGCTGATGATGGTGGAGAAAGTTCCAGACTCGACGTACGACATGGTGGGAGGTCTGGACAAACAGATAAAGGAGATCAAAGAGGTGATTGAACTGCCTGTGAAACACCCAGAATTGTTTGAAAGTCTGGGTATCGCTCAACCAAAAGGTGTCATTCTGTATGGTCCACCTGGTACCGGTAAGACTCTGCTGGCAAGAGCCGTGGCGCATCACACTGACTGCAAGTTCATCAGGGTGTCGGGTTCCGAGCTCGTTCAGAAGTACATTGGTGAAGGTTCTAGAATGGTGAGAGAACTGTTTGTTATGGCGAGAGAACATGCACCATCGATCATTTTCATGGATGAGATCGATTCCATCGGATCGTCGAGAGTGGAAAGCTCCTCTGGAGGCGGTGACTCCGAAGTGCAAAGAACAATGCTGGAACTGCTCAATCAGTTGGACGGATTCGAGTCTTCCAAGGACATCAAAATCATCATGGCTACCAACAGACTGGACATACTGGACCCTGCTCTTTTGAGACCCGGCAGAATAGATAGAAAGATAGAGTTCCCTCCTCCAACCTTGAACGCAAGAACAGACATCCTGAAGATCCACTCCAGGTCGATGAACTTGACGAGAGGAATTGATCTGATGAAGATTGCGGAGAAAATGGGAGGTTGCTCTGGTGCCGAAATCAAAGGTGTCTGTACAGAGGCTGGTATGTACGCTTTGAGGGAAAGAAGAATCCACGTGACGCAGGAAGACTTTGAGTTGGCAGTTGCCAAGGTGATGAACAAAAATGAAGAAGGTGCCGTTTCCATTGCCAAGTTGTTCAAATAGACAGGGAACCTGTCTGGCACCTCACCTAATCCAACTATACTTTACAAGTGGTGTTTATTTTTTATGCGAATCAAAATATTATTGATTACTTATCGATTACATTATGTGTGCGTAGTTTCATTATTCTTGACAGCGTTGTCAGTGAGCCAGTTTTTGATGGCATTCAAGTTCCCGAACTCGTCGGAGTCTGGAGAAAACTTCACCTGGTCCACTGCTTTGCAGATCCATGCGTAGTCGTATTCTTCTTGCTCGTAAAGAAGATCAATCATCATCTTCTTCTTCACTGTTCCAAGATCGACGCAAAACCAGGATTTAGCAGGTAGCTGAGGAATGAGCTCTTTTTTGACATGTGCCACGATCTGTCCGATCGAGGCAAACTTTGCGAGCCCACTGGACTTGCACTGCTCGTTCTTGCACCAGACGTTCCCACAACCGGAGTTTAGTTGCAAAATGTATCTTCTTTCCACCCTCGAACGCAGCATTTTTCCTGTCGGGTCGTGAACTGTGGAGTACAAGGGGCCGTAGCAGATGTCGCAAAGTCCGAGCTCGTTTTTTCCTGGGATGATTGTTCTGATGCAGTTCACGTTGGAGCACAATATCGGTGTGGGTTTGCTGATTCTGTCGAGTTCATGGAGCTTGAAATGGGTTTCGAAATCTCTCAATCTCACAATCTTTGAGCATTTCGGACACTGGCTTGTCTTTGAGCCGCACTCAAACTCGTGCTGCGACAAGCCCAGAATTGCAGACTCGTGTGTAGCTTTATCCTTGGGCGAAACCAGATGGCAGAACCGGCATTCGTGCAGCGACGCAGGACACACGGTGGCGAGGTGCACCGCGTGGTCTATGGGTCTTGCAGAGACGGCCTCCGAGCACAGGGAACAAGACTCAGACACACGGGAGTGGAAGTAGTGTTGGTGCAAGTCGAAGGAAAAAGAGTCGTCACCGTACGTGGAACAACAGTGCCAATGCGTTTCTGGAATGGATCGGAGAAAAATCCTGTTACAGCCTTTGGAGCACTTGATGTTGTTTCTGAGACAGAAGTTCTCGTGCATGATCTTGGAGGCAGGCATGACTTTGGCTCCGCAGTTGCTGCAGATTGAATCATTGGAGTCGTCATTGTCATGGTCCAAATGCTGTGGTCGGTCTTCTTGGAGAGTGACACTCAGCTCGACTTTGGCACCGTCTTCAGCAAAGGGGATCATGTAGAGAGTCTGAGAGAAGTTGGGATCGGTGATTTCGATGCGCAGTTCTTTGCTTCCAGAGTTGAGCGTGTGCCAGATGAAGGACTCGGGACTGACGAAACGGCTGTTGGACACAAGGAGGTCGCAGTTCGACCCAACAGCCACGCTCTGCGCGTGCGACAGCTCGAGTTTCAGCTTCTGGCGCGGATCCAAGTCTGTTTCTGTCCGGTCCACGTGTACCGTTTTGAAGTCGTTCAAGCGGTTCTTCCTGGCCAGCAGCTCCTCGGCCATCTCGTCGTCCAGGGGCGCGACGTCGAGGTTGACGTCGGTGTCTATAATGCAAATGGTGGGCGCGGGCGCCGTGCTGCTGATCTGGAGCTTGTATATCTTCCTGGCATGGTTATCCTTTATGTACAAGGTGTCGCCCTCGGTGAGAGTGGTGTAGATGCTGGTCAGTTTCGCCTCGAGAAACCACTTCCAGTCCTCCACCTCGGGATACGCCTCCAGCGGTTTCAGCACGATGTGCTGTCCCTTTGGAACGTTGTTGACCAACTCGAGCAACAGCTCTGTGGGCTCTGGTTTGATGTCGAGTTTCTCCAGGAGCAGCCCGGGGACCTCGATTTCGGTCTCGTTCGAGCTGAACTCCTTGACGCCCACGAAGCACGAGTTCTGCTTGTGCGAAAGACGGAACAGAAGCGGGTGCGGGAGACCGGTGAGCGAGAGGGCGTGTTGTTGGTTCACCAGCGACTCGAGAATCGTCTGTGGCAAAATCACCTTATCGGAGTAGTACGGGAGGTTGTTCTCCTTGTTGGACGTGTACGCGCACGTCAGTCGTTCAGTGATGCTCAGGTCATGTGTCATTGGACGGGCGAGCGAAGCGATCGAGGAGCGAAGCGATCGAGGAGCGAAGCGAGTCGTGAGTCGTGAATGACGAGCCAGCGACGATTCAAATGGAAATATTGGGGTTTGATTTGTAATTTTTTTAGCGCGACGTTCGACGAGCAAAGCGCGACGATTGACGAGTGAGCGACGAGTGAGCGACGAATCAACAACGAACGACTCGCCTTGTTCATCATTTGCTTTCAGACAACGACGAACTCAAGAGCGAAGCCAGTTGACTTCACCCAGGTCATTGACTTATACGAGTCTTTCACTACAACTATTTATCAATCACTAATCAATCGCCAATCAATCGTTTAGCACTCACTCATCACTAGCACTCACTTATCACTAACATAGCACTTACCTATCAGTTTATCACTCATCGCGAGCGACTCACGAGCGACTCACTCTTCACTCGCTTCGCTCGTCTCACTCATCCCTATACAACACAATCTCACTCTGCTTAAAATACCGCCTCGCATCCTCGTCAATCAACACCAAACTCAAAAACGTGCGCGTGGAAAACTTCTTGTTCACATCCCGGTACGTTGGAGTCAGATCAAACCCGCCCAGAAACAAACGTATCGGAATGGTCTCTCCCCGAACCGGCGCGCCGTCCATGATCTCAAACTTCACAAGAGTCTCGCTCTCGCTCAGCTGGTGCGGAGCAGCCCCGCACGTCTCGCGTCTGATCAGCGACAGCTCCATGTGCTTGATCTTGAGCCTCACCAGCAAAAAGTAAATCCGGCCCACAATCACGTCTTTGAGAGAATACCTGTTTTTCGAGTACTCAAACTCAATGTGCAAACAGTCCTCAATCCCCACGTCCATCTTCACCGTGCTCGTGGCAACCGCCTCAGCCCCGGGCCCGGCACCGGCCCCGGGCCCAGATTCAGCCTGCTCTGTGTGCGCCCCTTTGTACTGGTAGACCCACAGCTCTTTTTCCCTGATGACGTCAGCAGACTTTCGACTCACAGTCACTTTCAAGTAGTAGCGCAATCTCACGTTGATTCCCCGATAGCTCTCGTACTGTTTTTCCACGTTTCGGAACTCAAACTGAAACGTCTCCGGGTGTCTCAGTTCGCCCGGACTCGCCAGCTCGTGCGCCATTGTCAGAAAATCGTCTGCCTGCACTCCGTCGTTGTTGGTCTCTATCGTCCCTAGCAGCTGCACGCGGATCCCCGTGTGTTCCACCTTTTTGTTGTCTCTCGTCCGAATTGTCACCTGTCCCTTCACCGTCTCGCCGTCTTTGTACAGCGGCAGCTTTTCTTTTCGTCCCTTTGTGCTCTTGAGCTCGACGGTTTCTCTGCTGTCCTCGCCATCCAACCGCAACTCAATGTCCAGCGGCGACTTGAAGATAAACGACATGGTGGAGGTGGGGGGGTCGGTGGGTGCGCGTGTAGTGTGAGGTGTGTTCGTTTCCGTGCAATGCAATTGCGCAATGCGGTGGGCAGAAAGCTCTGTGTGTGTTTCACGACCCGTGTAACTTATCTTGGTTTATCTTTTTCTTTCAATTTTTTTAATCTATTTTTTTTACGTTTTCTTGTCGTTGTACTTTTATTTTTCTTACTTCGCAACATTTCACTCTGTCGCACTTGGTCAGTCAGTATTCACACCTACTGGCCAAGACACTTGAGAATGTCGGACCAGACGGTCTTTGGTGGCTGCGAAGCATCGACACCCGACCAGATACCGGTCTTCTTGTAGTACTCGACAATCGGCTCGGTTTGCTGGTGGTAGGTCACGAGTCTCTTCTTGAGAGCCTCAACGTTGTCGTCGGATCTCTGGATCAGAGGCTCGCCGGTAACGTCGTCCTTCATGGCCTCCTTTGGCGGGTTGAACAGCTTGTGGTAGGATCTTCCAGACGCCGGGTGCACGAGTCTGCCGGTGATTCTCGCAACAAGGAGCTCGTCGTCAATCTTGAGCTCGACAGCCTTCTGCAGCGGAGTGTTGTTGGTGGTCAACATCTGGTCCAGCTTCTCGGCCTGCGGAATGGTTCTTGGGAATCCGTCCAGGATGAATCCGTTCTTGCACTCCTCGTTGTTGGCCAACTCGTCCTTGATAATGTTGACCATGATCTCGTCAGAAACAAGTCCTCCTTGGTCCATGATCTTCTTGGCCTCGACACCGAGCGGAGTCTTCTGCTGCACTTGCGATCTCAGCATGTCACCGGTAGCCAGGTGGCACGCACAGTACTTGGCCTTGAGGTTTGGAGCCTGTGTACCCTTTCCGGCACCTGGAGGTCCAATCAAAACCATTCTCAACGCTGGTGGCAGAGTTGGAGCCAATCCAGCCTTGGACTCAAGAGTCTTGATTCTGCTCTCGAGCTTGTCAACCAATTCCTTCAATTCCTCAACACCCATTTTTGTATTCTAGTATCTGTGATTTTGGTACGTTTAATTCAACCACACTTGTCAAGAAGGCTTGTTGTTGTCCATTTCAACAAGTGTTTGCAAAACGCCCAACACAAAATTTTTCAGCCTGGTCCAATCGGCGGCCGCGCGCCGTCGCGACAGCGACGGCGGACGCCGGCGGGGAAATTTCAGCCGAAGCGAACGACGAGCGAACGACGAACGAACGACGAGCGAAGCGAGGAGTGAGTGAGGAATGAGTGAGTGGGGGGTCAGTGAGGATTGAGATAAGTGTAAGAAGTGAATGAGAACACTGAAAGTGCTGAGAATGTAGACTGAGTATGGTCTCCTTCGAGCCGAAGGTGATGGCGTCGCAGCGCGTCGATCGACCTGCTTCGCTCGTCGTGAGCAACTCCGTTGGTGCGAGGTGTGATAAGTAAAATGACGAGCGAAGCGAGTCGTTTGGACACATTGTATCGTCAGGAGTATCTGTAAAGTACTTTACGAATTCACAGCTCGCTTACATCTCGCAATGCTCATTTCGCTACGCTACGCTCATTCCTCACTCACTCCTCACTCACGACTCGCTTCGCTCGTCGTTCGATCGTGGTTTGCTCGTCGTTGTATACTTCTTTATTCATGCACTACACACGCTCATGACTCACTCATGATTCACTCATGACTCGCTCATGACTCACTCATGACTCGCTTCGCTCGTCATTCGCTCGTCGTCCATCAAAACTTCACATCCCACGAGTCCAACTTCATAGTACCATTGGTCTCGAGGTTCACGTGCATCTTGAAAGCGTCACGCAAAATGTGTGGCTCGTGCAAAGTCTTCTTCTTGTTGCAGTAGAACAACGCACGGTCGTAGTAGTCTTGCAGTTGGTCTCTGTAATCTGGGTGAGCACAGTTGTGGATCACCTGCTGAACACGCTCTTTTGGCGAGCATCCACGCAAGTCCGCAAGACCATAGTCGGTCACAATCACATCCAAGTCGTGCTCGGTCTGGTCAATGTGAGATGCAAATGGAACAATACAAGAAATACCAGTTGGATCGGTCTTGCTTGGTCTGGCAGCAGGAGTGTGCATGATCGACAACTTGGCGTTTCTCAAGAAATCGGCCGATCCGCCCAAACCGTTCAACATTCTCGATCCGTTCACGTTGGTCGAGTTGGCGTGAGCATAGATGTCAACCTCCACAGGCGTGTTCATGGCAATGACACCGAGTCTTCTGATGAGCTCTGGCGAGTTCGAAACAACCTGCGATCTCAGACACAGCTTCTTGGAGTACAGATCCCAGTTGTCAAACAACTTCTCGAACCCAGACTGCGACAGTCTGATCGAGGTGGCAGTGGCAAACTCCATGGCACCAGAGTCAAAGAACGGCAGGAACGAGTCTTGCAAAACCTCGGTCCACACAGTCAGGTTCTTGAACGACGAGTCGGCCAACCCTTCGATGATCGCGTTCGCAACGTTACCGATACCAGATTGCAATGGGTGCAGGTTCTCTGGCATTCTGCCGGCCTTGACTTCCTGCTCAAAGAACTCAATCAGGTGCGCAGCAATCTTTCTCGACATCTCGTCAGAAGGAGCCGGGTTTGGAACGCGGTCTGGAGTCGTCGACTCGACAATGGCAACAACTTTCGAAGGGTCGACCGGAATCGCAGTCAGTCCGTTTCTCTGGTCAACAGTCGTGTACGGGTAAGGTTGTCTGAAAGGCGGTTGAACAGGCATGTCAATGTCGTGCAGCCCTTCAAAAGAAGGAGTCGCAGTGTTCACCTCGATGATGATCTTGTCAGAGACACTCAGCATCTCTGGAGACCCACCAACTGCCGGACCCGGCACAATCGACCCGTCCTCAGTGATGGCAGTCGCCTCGATAATCGTGTAATCTAAAAGGTCGTTCTCCTTGTCTCTGGTGTAGTAGCCGTAGGTCAAGTCCTGAGGGAACATCGACAAGTGCTTGTCAAAGAACTGAGTTCTGTTTTCGTTGATCGCCTTGGCAATTGGCTTTCCAACTTGGTGAGGAGCCCTCTTGATAATCATATCGTTCGTGGCCCACTGCGATTCCTCTGGACCGGCAGAAGCACCAACAAACAGGTTGAAGCCGAGCTTTCCCTGCAAGTTGTTCTTCTCCACGTGGTCAACAAGCGCTTGCGGAACCACTTTGGGGGCACCCACACCGGTGAAACCGGACCATCCCAAGTACTGGCCGTGGGAAAAGAGCGGGATGCACTCTTCAGCAGTTCTGAGCTTCTTGAGGTAAGGAGCGTATCTGACTCTTTGTTTGAGAATTGCCGACATGATGCGTTAAACAACAACTGGTCACGAGATCCGACGTTAGGTAAATATAAACAAACACAAATCACCACGAATTCACGCAGGTGGGAACAAGACAATTCTTGTGGGCAATATTGCTTTGTTATATACCCTGCTCAGATTCTTTTCTTCAGACGATTCCGGTCGGAGTTTCCGCTCCCAACGGGGAAGTGCGGCAGGCATGTTTCCGTTGAGCAGGCGCGCGGGCACAACCTAAATTTTTTTTCTTTCTTGTTTTCGTTCCTGTTCCACCGGCCGCCCGCTAAACGCCGCGCGAACGTCCCAGCCCGTCGACCCAGTCGCCGCCGGCGACCCAGTCGACCACGCGTCGCCGTCCGCGTCGCTCGCGCCTTTTGTAAAAATATTGTGAGGAGTAGCCAACCCAACCGTCAACATGGTGTGGAGAAACCAGCCCCACAACATGCCAACAACGTGCCAACAATATGCCCACCAGTGGCACCAGTGGGTACAGTGTAGTGGAGTCCACTTGCCGGCTGTGCTCGCGACCGGAAACCCAGTCTCTGCACAGGCAGGTACGAGGAACACTTTAAAACAGCCTGCGGGAGTTCAGCCATACCTACCCACCGGGGTAGTTCTGTAACCGGTTATCCAGCCCTCTGTCGTACCTCCCGCACGCGTTCCCGGTCGCTCGGCGGGCAAAGCGGGCGAAGCGGGCACCCCTCCCCAGGTCATTCCTCCGCCCCCGCATGCATGGCTGACGTTTGCACCGCACCCTGAGTGCCAGCCAATCAGAGGCCGCGCTTTGGCGATCCGGACGCGAAGTCAACCGTCAGTGCCCCTTTTCGCTCGCTGGGAACCAAGCTAGCGTGCTGATCGTGACCCTCATTTCCGGTAGTGGGGCTGCAGTGGGGGTTGCAACGAGGGGTTCCACTGGTTTTACAGGTTCCACAGGGTGTCCCATGGGGTGTGGTGGCTAGGCTACCCCATACTGGAAATGTATTTCTGTCTTTGTTTTCGCGCGTGGGGCAGGCTGTCGACGTATCAAATGGGGGTTTTAATTTTTTTCGCACCCCCCCACCCCACCTCGAAACCGTTGTCGCCTCCGCGAGCGGGCCGGCTCCGAAGATTAAGCACCACGCGTCAGCTGTGGTGGCCCAGTTTCCCTCGGTCTGGAGGAAAAGATATCATCGACACGATGACATTATTATTATTTTTTCTGACATAATCGCGTTACATAATCCGTAAGAGTTTCATAAATGACGAATGGCGAGCGAAGCGAGTCATTTGTGAATCGTTCGTGAATCGTTCGTGATCGTTTGTGATCACCATACTCAGTCTACTTTCTCTGCACTTTCCGTCCGCTCAGTGCTCTCTCACTCATCTCACTCCTCACTCACTCCCCACGGTGACCTCACACCTCACTCACGAGTAACTTTCAAACTAACCAGCTGGCTGGCTGGCTAAGTAGCTGACTGACGAGCGAAGCGAGTCGCTCGCTTCGCTCGTCGTGAGTGAGTCGTTCGCGGCTACTAATTTTTTCTTGAGTAACACTCCTCAAACATTTTTTGAGCAGGTCGCTCACTTGATCTCTCTCTCACGACTCACTCACGAATCACTCATCACACACTCACGACTCGCAAATGACTCGCTTCGCTCGTCATTTGCTCGTCGTATAACACTCCTCAAACATCTCCTGAGCAAAACAATCCTCAACATAACCAACCTCAATCTTGCAGGCTTCGCCACTCACGTTTCTGCCCTCGGCATTGAAAATCGAGTCAAGCTTAGCGTGGATCTTCACGAGCTCTGCGCGGTCACGCGCGTCGACCGCGGGCGCGTAGTGGCCCGAACGCATCACGTACAGTTGGAACCGTTTCATGTGGAATTGCAAGTCCGAGTCGACCTGGAACACCTTGTCGAGCTCCTGGACGTTGGAGATGCGCCATCCAACGAGAGTAAGCGACTCGAGGTTTGTGAGAATGGAGCGGTTTTCGATCTCGAGCGAGTTTTCAGCTTGGACTTGGAACTTGCGTCGAAGATTGATCCAGTTGAGCCATGGGTAGTAGAAGTTGAACCTGTTTTCCTCGTAGTTTTTGTTGAGGATCACGAGGGAGAGGTTTTTCAGGTTGTGGTAGAAGCGGGTCTGGAAAAGGAAATGTTCGTCGCTCTCGTTGTTGATGAAGGAGCGGAAACGTTCGCTCACGACAAACGAGGACGACTCGCCTCCATACAGCAGCGACAGCGAGGACGGCGACGCAAACTCGCTCGCTTGTGTGCTGTTGACGAGCGGATTCGGCGACGGGTACACGGGCGAGAACACGTCGTTGAGGTTGAAAGGGTGGATCCACTTGCAGTTCACGAGCACCAGTTGCTGCAGGTCCACGAGTTTCCCGTCTTTGCTGCGCACGTGCAAGTCGGACATGTCTGGCTTGAACTTTGGGTAGAAAAACTGATCTTTTGACAGCAAGAACCCGTTCAAGGTGAGGTTGCGCACGTTATGGAAGCGCTGTAGCTGGGTGAGCTCGAACAGCGACTCGTCGTTGGCCTCGGCGGCGTGGCTGATGAGCTTGAGAGTCCCGATCTGCGCAGACAGGTCCACGTCGAACTTGTCCTGGTACTTGAGACACCGAGAGGACGACATCAGCTCGACGGTGAGTTCGGTCAGATGCGGGCAGTTTTCAAGCAGGCTTTTCAGCGAGATGTTCCATTCGCCGTAGGAGGTGGCCTTGGTGTCGGCGAGGTCGCTGTAGATGCGGACCGAGCGAACGAGGTGCTTGTATTTGAAGGTCTCGCTGAATCTGGAGAAGTCTGCCCAGGTCATTTTGGCCTTTTGGTACATCAGCGAGTGCACGCGCGCTCTGTGGGCGCTGGACACCAGCGACAGGCTCAGTATGTCGCGGCGCGTGAGGTTTCCCTGGCGGAACACGATCTGGAGCAGCTCGAGCGGCAGATCCAGCAGCATGTTTGGGTATTCGGAGTTAACAGAGTGGGACAAAAGACGTGGTTTTTTCGGCTCTGCGGGCGCTTCCAGCGGGCCGACGCTTCTCTTTCGTGGCGTCATGGCGGGGGCGTGGCGGGAACGGTCGTTGTTGGGCGCGGGAGACGTTGTTGGAGGGTTATAAATTGGGTGAAGGCTGAAGAAGTGGAGCGATGAGTCAATTAAAAAAAGTGTAAAAAAGTGAAGTAAAAAAAAAATTGTAAAAATGAAGCGAAACAACGAGCGAAACAACGGGCGAAACAACGAGCGAAGCGAGTTGTTTCTCGCTTTACTCGTTGCTTCTCGAGCGAAGCAAGCAACGAGCGAAGCGGGTGAAGCGAGTTGTTTCTCGCTTCACTCGTCACTCGTTGTTTCTCGCAGCGAGTGAGGCTGTGAAATGTGGCCACTTCGTGATCACATTTCACTCGCTTCGCTCAATCGCGGGTTCATCGTTGACGTACTCTATCGTTCACTTACTCTATCGATACACTCTCACTAACTCGTTCGAACGCTTCGTGATCACTTTTCACAGACTCACTCGCTTTGCTTGTAGCAAACAACGAGTGGAGCGAGAAACAACGAGTGACGTGTGGAGCGAGAAACAACTCGCGAGAAATAACTCGCTTCACTCGCTTCACTCGTTGCTTGCTCGTTGATTCCCAACTAATCAACTGACTAACAACCAAGTAACTCACGAACAACTCACAAACAACTCGCTTCGCTCGTTGTTTGCTACAGAAAAACCCTGCGCAACCGATGCTGCTACTTTCTCGCCAACACAAAACACCCTGGTTGGAATCTCTTTCTCCCCCACTCCTTGCCGCAACAAGGCGTAGACAGTGACAAACGTTGACACAATAGTACCAACTAGCTGTGTAAACTCCGAACCAGAGGGGACTCCTCCGTATTTTCTAACCAACTGACCGCTCGGCAAGAGAATTGGAGTAGACCTGAAGTAGTACTCGACAAATTCCCACACAAATTTCGTCCGTCTGACCTCAGAATCGTGGTTCCCAAACGTGATCCATCCAGAAATAACGTCGAACGCAAAGTGAATAAGTGCAGGAGGCACTGAGTAATCCATGTTTGATATATGTGCATGGCAGGCGAACCGGCCATCTTGATTCAGAAGCACATCATATGGGGCTCCAAAGGCCCGCATCTCCGTCATGCGCTTGCAGATACCGATACTGTATCTCTTCTCAATGATGTTCACCGCCATTGGATACGTCCAAACTCCGCAGGGGGCTTCGTCTCGTCGCACTGCAATCATACAAGGAGGAGCATTGACCTTGTGTGGTGGGAGAAACTTCGCGTAGTGGTTGATCAGAAGAGCTTGTTTGAAACCAAGCTGCAAACAGTCTGCCTTACAATTGAAGTTAGGGTCTCTACTATATGGAAGGCCAGGTGGAGCTGTAACGTCAAGATGCTCTGCAATCTCACTCTTTCCTGATGGATCGAAAGCCAAAGCAGGACAAGAGCGGTCAAGCCGACAAAACAACTCTTGTTACCCGCATGGCTCGTCTGACGTCGGAGTTGGTTTCGAATTGGTTCTTTTTCCGATCGAACAGAGCAAATTGCGTCATAACTTGGTCGCCAAAACTGGTCTGCCAGGGGTCAGACTGGGGTGGTTGGAATGACATCGCATAAGGGTCCATATAACCTATGGTTCTCACACTGTGGCTGAACTCGCGATGGAAAGGGCTGGAAAGATGTTTCTCTTTTGGAGTTTTTGAGACCGAAGCAGTTGTCTTGGGGAACAAAGGTCGGGACTCATCTTCACCAGACATTGCTTTGTGCCTTTGTCTAGTGAGCAGCAGATCGCTGAAGAAAACTTCCGTCATGCTTTATTCTGAGATGTTGCATTTAGAAAGTTTTTCTGCCTTAGTTTGCTGAGGTCAGCGAAGCGAGTGTCCTCGAATCACGAGCGAAGCGAGTGATGAGTGGGTGAGTGCTCGTGATGAGTGGAAGCTCAGTCGGTTTCTCCGTTACTTTCTCACTCACCGTGATCAGTTTCTCACTCGGTTCAGTCAGTTTCTCACTCACCTCAGTCAGTTTCTCACTCACTCCTCACTCACGACTCGCTTCGCTCGTCGTTCGTCGCTCGTCGCTCGTCGTTCGCTAATACGTAATGATATCCCTCTCCTCCTCCTCACCAACCTCATAATCCGTACTCGAACTATCCTCCCACCGATGCTTCTCGTCGTACAGCTGCCACCTCCGCCGCAACTCCTCCAACGTCACGTCCGCCGCAGCAGTGTTGAGTTTCGCCAGTTGCTCGAAAAACCTCGTCACGAGCTGCCGCTCGCCGGAACCAACGCTGTTGAGCCCCGTGTAGTACATCGACAGTTGCACCAACAACGGATTGTAGTTCGTCACCTTGCGCTTCGACCTCAGAAACACCATCAGCTCCAAGTTCTTGCGCACAAGCTCCTGAACCATCGCGTGTCGCTTCGGCACCCGACAAAGCATCGACAGAATGATGATGTATCCAACGAGAACGTACGACTGATGCGCCGCATCGTACCATGAAATGTACACTTCTTCGCCGTTTTCAAGCTCGAATTTCTCAATTGCATCCTGTGCAAGCGGCTCAAAGTCACTCGGAACAGCCACTCCGCTCTCCGGATGCATGAAATGGGTCCGTGGAACAAGTCCAGTGCGACTGATGATCTCAAACTTGCTCTCCCGCTCCAGTTCCGCAATCAGTCCACAAACTGAGAATATCGACGTTCCTGTCTTGTCCTTGCGAGCACGCTGTCGACGCTCCAACTGAGCCCTTCTGAACCGTCTCACCTCCTTCGTCAACTTCTGCAACGTCACTGCCAACGAGTTCGTGTACCCATACAGCAGGTTGAACCCGTCCCGTCGGCTCACGCCCATCCGCACCAGAAACCCGTCCAAGCTCGGCATGTCGTACAGAACAGAGTCGATCTCCTCGTCGCTCTGCAGCGTTCCACCCATCGGCGCCGAAAGCCCGGCCAGCAGCTCGATCGAAATGTACCACGCTCGACAGAACGCAATCACGTGCGCGTTGCGCCGCGCAACACGCCCGTCCAACTTCTCGCTGAACGGAGCGTACGTGGCCAGCAGGTCTTTTGCACCA
The DNA here is from genome assembly GCA_003705115.2 of Ogataea henricii. Lineage (NCBI taxonomy): Eukaryota > Fungi > Ascomycota > Pichiomycetes > Pichiales > Pichiaceae > Ogataea > Ogataea henricii. Next base: position 73,876 of record PPHT02000006.1, read on the forward strand.
CGCAGATGGGGCCGCCATTTCTGCGCCAACGTCGCAGAGTACGACGTCAGCAGCAGAACCGTCAGCAACATCGGCTCCACGTTGTTCGCCAGCCGACTCTGCTCGGCAAGAGTGCGCGACAGAAACTTGAGGCACGTCGACAGGTACGAACAGTAGCATTTCTCGTCCTTTGGATCGCCCGTCGTACGGTACGATTGCAGAGCACCGCACGCCAGAACCGCGGCCAGCAGGTAGTTGTTGTCGGTGGCGTACCGAAGCAGGATCTCGCGCGCAGGGTTCAGTTGCAACGTTGGCTGGAAAGGCATCACCACTTTTGCGTAGTCGTAGTAGAAGTACTCCAGATACCGTTTGTGCTGTTCGTCCAGTTGGAACGCATCGAACGGGAACGGATCAATCAGAAACCGAGGCGACTTGATGTCTCCTTCGGTCTTCGTCTCCTCGTCTGCCTCGTCGTTCCCTTCTGGCTTGACTCGTCGGTATTGGCTGCCTTCCAGCAGCGCAAACAGCGGCGACAGCGTGTTTTCGTCCAGCGAACTGCCGCGCACTTCGTCAATCTTCGACTCCAGCAGCTCGTTCAGGCTCATCGCCAGCGAGTTGGCTCCTGAAAAGTCTGGCCTCAACGGCGACGTTGTATCGCTCGACGACGGCGGCGGCGAGGTTTGCATGTTGGAGTAGACCGAATGCTGATGTGGCGGTGCTGCCTGTGGCGGTGCTGGCGGTGCAGGAACCGGCACAGAGCGTGGCGGTGTAGCTGCTGCTGCTGCTGCTGCTGCTGCTGCCGTGGTTCCGCGGTACTGTTCGTGGCCTATCATGGAAGGCTCGCTTGCTACCGAAGATATCGACGAAGGGGTCTCGGTACCCTGTGGCGCAGTCAGTGGCGGTGCAACGTGGCCCTGTGGCTGAGGCCCCGAGGGCTGGTGGAAACTTATCGGAGCAGTAGAACTGCTCCCCATTGGAGTCGCTATTGGCGGCAGGGGCACCGGCGAAGCCGGAAGTGGCGCTCCGGGAGGCGACAGCATCATGTGGACCTTGAAAGGCTGGTTGTGGTGGTGTTGGTGGTGTTGGTGCTGGTGGTAGCCACCACCGGCGGGGCTGGTTTGAGGGGGTAGGTAGAGTTGTTGGGGCGCAGGGGGCACGAGGTGTTGCAATGGAGCCATTGGGGGTCCGGAATTAGGTGGCGTGCCCAATGGGGCACTTGTGTCGTCGTTTTTCCGCGCGCGCGGTGGACCGTAGACACATATTTTGTCTAACCTCTTACAATGCCAGCAGATTGGCTTGGACTCGTCACACTAGGGGTTTTTTTTGTCAGTAGGGTTGGCCAGCCGCGATACTGTTTGAGACAACGTACTTTAATCTTTCGTCTTTTGCACTCTTTGCACCCGTTTTTCGAGTACTTGCGCCTGTGGTATGGTTTGTTGTCCGCCACCGCATTGCCGGTCGCTATCGTGTATGCGGGGTTGCTTCCAATTTGCATACTGCGCCGAGGCTGGTAGGCCAAGCATAAACGTGTGGAGGTGGTGCACAGGTGTATGTGTAGTTGAGACCGACTGTGGTTGTGGTTGTTTGGCGAGCGGTCATGAGGGGAGATGGAGAGAAGGGGAAATATATTTGGTTGATTAGATGCAAAAAATTCAGCTCCGACATCCTTACACGGGGAAGGACGAGCGAACGACGAGCGAACGACGAGCGAAGCGAGTCGTGAGTGAGTCTCGAGTGAGTCGTGAATGAGTGAGTGATGAGCGATGAGAGATGAGCGACTAACGACAAGCGACAAACGTGCTCAAATGACTCGCTTCGCTCGTCATTTGCTAGTCATGAAGAGCGGATTCTCTTGAACAACGAGCGAAGCTCGTTGTTCGCTCGCTGTTTGCTCGCTGTTTGCTCGCTGTTTGCTCGTTGTTTGCTCGTTGTTCGCTCGTCCTGAGTGGCTTGTGACCTATTGAGCAGCGAGTAAGCACTCACGAGGACCCTTCATATTCCCACCACAACTGATGCTGTCGCAACAGTTGCTCTGTGCTTATGTTGCGCCTTACATAAGCCTTTTTTTTTTCTTCCCGTTCCTCCTCCTCATACCCAAATCTGTTCTAGTTAACCGACACAACTCCACTTGAAAGGTCCTTGTAATCCTACCTCTCTCTCTCCCTTCCTTCCTTCACCCACTCGCCCTCGCACCGCACGAATGAAGTTCCCGCTAGTGAACCCGCCGAACAGAGTGCTCCAGGTGGACGCCAAGCTTCTCGACTCTGAGGTGTTTGACACACTCAGCAAACAACTCACAGAAACGCTAAACAACTCGAGACTGCCAAAGGTCTTTCAGCGACTGAGCTCCCGGTTTTCAGAGGAATGGAAGCTGCTGTTGGAGCTGTTGGTGTTCAAGCTGACGGTTTGGAACAAGAACTCCACTTACGGACTCACGTTACAGAATCTGGTGATGTACGATGGTGGAGACGCAGACAAACGCACAAAGAACGAGCTTTCCAAGTTGAAAAAGCTCCTGTTGCTTTCGCATCTGGTGGTGAGCCACTTTTTCAAGCGTGCCGAGTCGTACTTGTACGCGTTGGATGAAGACGATGGCGACGGTGAAGACGAAGAGGGTGTTAGGAGTGGTGCTGACGTAAGCACAGTGACGAGAATTGCTCGGTTTTTGAGAGATCAGCTGCCCAACATCCGCAAAGTGTACACGGTGGTTTCGTTTGCAAACGTTTTGCTGTTTCTGGTGCAAGGGAAGTATCCGAATTTGCTGAACCGTGTTCTGCGGATCAGGCACAAGCCATTGGTTTCGACGAGAGTGTCTTTTGCGTCGAATCCAGAGACGATTTCGTATGAGTTCCAAGACCGACAGCTTGTTTGGAACACATTGACGGAGTTCATAGTGTTCACAATGCCGATACTGTCGCTGCCGAAGTTTTCGAAACGGCTGGTGCGGCTCGTTCGCAGCGAGAACAAGTTTGACGATAACGTTTCTGAGAAGCAGTATGCGATGTTCAAGTTTCTTCCAGAGAGATGTTGCGGCATCTGTTACCAACGGGCGACGATGGTGGACGATAAAGGGTTCAACGACGTTTCTGTGGAGGACAACTTGATAACGAACCCATACGAGACGAACTGTGGACATTTGTACTGCTACTACTGTCTGGTGAACAAGCTTGAGGAGCATCGCATGCTGGACAGTAGCGATGCAGACGAGCGGTATTGGAAGTGTCTGCGGTGTGGAGAGTCCGTGGAGTTTTGCAAGGTTTACGATGGTGAATGTGAGGAGTTTTTGAGTGAGAAGTTTGGCGAAGAGGAGGAAGAGGAGGAGGAGGAGGAGATATCCAGTTTTGAGAACTTGGAGCAAGAAAACTCCGACGAAGGGTATGAGGAGGATGAAAGTGGCAGCGATGATGCTGGAGCTGACAGCGAGGATGCTGGAGCTGACAGCGAGGAGTACGAGGATGAAGGATATGACTACGAGGAGGATGAAGTGTAAGGGACGCTGGCAAAGGGGTGGCTTTTTGCCGGGTCAAGAAGCTTATCTAAGCGAATGGCGAGCAAAGCGAGCCGTTCGGTGTAGTTTGATCAATGGATTTATGATACTTATAAACAAACATGTGAGACTCTGTCAGCGCAAGCGGGGTGCTTGGTTGGCGAGAGTGAAGGGAAGCCAGCTGAGTGAGGTAACATTGAAGAATATACAGATTTTTGACTAGTTATGGTCGAATACAAGGACCTCTCCAATCGGTGAATCCAGTACATGGCATGTGAAGGGGGGCATTCGCTACCAAATGGACTCAATCGCTTATACAGACTCTGCGAAGACTCTGCACTTGCCGGTTGTTCAACCTCGCTGGTCTGTTGTCGGACACCAACCACTCATCTGCTACCAAATTGGTATCACCGATGTAAATTTAAGTGATGATTTGGTTGGCTCATGATTCTGGCCCAAGCGAGTAGAGCGAGTGGGTTGTTTTATAAAAATCACTGTTGTCCAGTATCTTGCTACCAAGTCAAGCGAAGCCGGTCGTTGAAGAACCTCAGGAGCTCGCAAATTTCTAGTTTGTTGCTACCAAATGAAGTTTTTTCCTACCCTAATGATTTACAATGACTCATGCACCGCCAGTCACCAAGTGAGCTGGGAAACAACGAGCGCGCTCGTGCGTGTGAACATCACTTGCTCGTAGAGATTGGCTACTGTTGAGTGAGCGGGACAAAGACTCGCCATTTGCAAGGAGAGACTCATGTAATTCGCCATTTGCAGGGAGAGAATCATGTAACTCGCTTTTTTTGCTCGTTAATCAAAGGACTTAGTCACGACTCACTCAAGACTCGCTTCGCTCGTCGTTCGCTCATCGTTTATTCATAAATGAAATGCCTCTCGGCGGGGATATCATTAATTAATCTACAACGTAACCAACCCCGAATTCAGGGATATACACATGAAATAGTGTCTGTCAATGCAAATTCGCAACTAGAGCAGACAAAACTGGAGAATAAGAAAAAAACACTTTGCTAGTGTGCCAGAAGCGTGGCGATGAAAGGTCCGAAAGTGGACTTGTACTGTGCACCAACAGGGCGCTTAGAAAAGGAAGGAGATGGCCAAAACGGCAGCACCGAGAAGACCGGAGGAAGCGACAACGGAGTTGGCAGAGCCCTCGAGAGCAGACACAGAGGCAGCAGTAGAGGCGGCAGCAGAGGACGAAGAGCTCTCGCCGGTGACGGTAGCCAAGGTAGAAGAGCCAGCAGCGGTGGTGGACTCGGCCTCGACACCGGAAGCAGCAGAGGTGGTGGCCTCAGCAGCTGGAGCGGTGGTAGCACCGGTAGCACCGGTGGTGGCAGCAGTGGTAGCCTCGACGGTAGAACCCTCAGAGGTGGCAGCAGTGCCCTCAGTAGCAGCGGTGGTAGCAGCGGCGGTCTCGGTGGTAGCCTCAGTGGTGGCAGCACCAGTGGTAGCAGCGGTGGCAGCCTCAGTGGAGGTCTCAGCAGCGGTCGAACCCTCGCCGGCAGTGGCAGTCTCAGTGACAGCCTCGGTGACGGTGGAGGTGATGTCCTCCTCGGTACCGGAGACAGTAGTCTCGATGACGGTGGTGGCAACGGTGCTGGTGGTGATCTCCTCAGCGGCAGTGGTTGGGGTGACCTTGGCGTAGACAACAGAGGTGACGTACTCGGTAGAGGTGGTGACGGCGTTGGTAACAGCAACCTCAGAGCACTTGTTGTCGGCACACGAGGTGATGGTCTCGGTCACGGTGGAGACGTAGTCGGTGACGGTCTCGGTGACGGCGAGGGTGGTGTGCTCAGCAGCTGGGGCGGTGGTCTCAGCGCCGGCAGACTCAGCACCGGCGGTAGTGGAGCACTCGACGGTGGTGGTGTAGGTGACGAGCTCAGTGACGGTGGTCAATGGGCAGTAGGTGGTGTAGACAGTAGTGTCCTCAGTCACAGTGGTGACACCGGTCTCGACAGCAACCTCGGAGCACTTGTTGTCAGCGCACGAGGTGACGGTGACGGTGGTGGTGGATTGAGACTCTGGGCAGTAGGTGGTGTAGTCGGTGATGACCTCGGTGGTGTACACGATGTCGGTGGTGACTGGAGTGTAGGTGGCCTCGGAGGTGAGTGGACAGTAGGTGGTGTAGACGGTGGTGTCCTCGGTCACGACGGTGACACCGGTGACAACGGTAGCCTCGGAGCACTTGTTGTCGGAGCACGAGGTGATGGTGGCGGTGGTGGTGCTGAAGGCGGTCTCGGTGAGCACGGTCGAGGAGACAGCGCCGGAGGCACCAGAGGAGACACCAGAAGCAGAAGCAGAAGCAGAAGCAGAGCCGGTGGAAGCAGCACCAGAAGAGACACCGGAAGCACCAGAAGCAACGGCAGATGGGATGACAACAGTCACAGTGTAGGTTGGGACGTCTCTCTTGACCTTGGCAGCAGCGTCTGGGGTGACACCGCAGAGGAAGTATCCAGTGTAGGCCTCCTTGTGCTCGACAACAGGACCTCTGATGTCGAGGTCAACGTACTTGTATCCCTCACCGTCGTATGGGATGCTGACGTCGAGGGTGTTCTTGTCGCAGCCCTCGTCGGTGACGTCGACGGCGGACTGTGGGCCCGATGGGTTGCGCTTGTAACCGTGGAGGTAGCTTGGGTCGAACTCAAAGCCGTAGAAGTTGGAGTTTTCAACGTCGGAGAACCAGTCGACGCCACTGAAGTCCATCTCGGTTGGGACTCTCAGGGTGAAGAAGAGCTCATCGCCGTCGCAGTGACCGAAACCAGTTGGCACAGGGTGGGCAGACGACGAGGAGTTGGAGTAGCTGGCAGCAGAGGCCGCGGAAGTTTGAAGAAGGGCGAACGCCAGGGCAGCCACAGTGTTCTTCATTGCGAATTGGTTCTGTGTTATAACGAGTGACAGAAGTGAGATGTAACTACCGAGACACGAGAGGAATGTGGGCACAACTACTCTCGCAAAAGTGGCGTCTCTCGCTCTTATATACAGACACACCCGAGTGGCAACGACCGCTGTTGTGTTGCTTGGGTGCCTTTCGCCAACCCTGCTCAAGCACGCATTGTCTCGCTGCACATGCACGCTCCGTTGGTTGCGTCCGGCTGTGTGCGCGCACGAGGGTGGAGCCCACCGTGTCTGCTCTCCTTTGCGAGGATCGCCGTGGAAAACTAGCTACTCTCCTAGCGTGATTGCCCGAGCCGCACGCACAGCCGTGCACAGCCGCAGGCGCGTTTGTTTTTCCTGCTTGGGCAACCCAGGCAACAGACAATACCCCCTTCCCAAAAAAACCGCGCCCGCTGCCAGATCCGGAACCAGCCTGCAAAAATCACCTCAGTTACCGATCCGGGTGGAACGCGCCGCACCGCCGCGCGCACCGAGCATGCAGCTTTCGTTTTGTTCCAAGCTGCCATCCGCGACGTTGGGAAAAATTCACTGCTGCACCCTCGTATTCTGACAACCTAAAACAGATAGCGCATCGCGCCAGCCCCCCCTGGCGCTCGCGTACCGGTCTGCATCGAGCACGCAGGCGCCCCCATCGCCACGCTTGCGTCCCCTGGCCGCGATGAGATCCGCGCACCTTCCGGAGCGAAACATCCGATCTGCTCGAGGAGTCTCGGTCGTCGATCCAACTCCCCGGAATGTAGCACAACATAGCACTCGCAGCCTAACATCCGCATGCAACGCCGCGAACTGCACCAGCAGTACACTAGCGCTCCACGGCCGGTGCGCTCGCCACCTGAATTGAGTGCCACAGGCACCACACGTGCAGTGACTCATTGTCGGGCGTCGTTCTGTTTGCAGCAATTGCGTTCTCTATTCGCTTGACTCCTGTTATTATTTTTTTAGACTGGTGCAGTCAGTAGCTGAAATTTTTTTCACTGCCTCGGAATGCTTAGACGTAAATTTTTCTGGTAGTAATCAAAATTACTCTTGTTGTGGCGCAATGTGCTTATGTTTTTTCTGGTATTTTTTCCACTAGACAATAGCCAGACAATCGCTCGCCTGCTCTTGACAGATCTACTGACTCCCAAAGTGTCACTGCGCCCTACCCGATTCAGCACTTGTCTATGTACGTAATTCGCTTTGCTCGCTGGTGGCTTCGCCCATGTGCACTCTAGTCACATACTCAAACACCCGGATATCGCTCTCCTCAAACCGGAACACCTTGCCCTGGTGCTCTGGGAAAAACGACCCTCCAATACGGTCGTACGCACACCACAGATATGCACCGCAGTTGTACTGCTTGATGTAGCCTTGGCGCGGCTCGCGCGGTGTCGCAAAGCTCTCGACCCAGTACAGTGCGTCCGTCGGAATCAGACCATGCTCGATCTGCAGCGGCGATCGGTAGTACTCCAGCAGCTGCTCTTTAGTGTCAAACCCGAGCTTGGAATTGTACTCATCAAAATCTTTCTCGTACGTCTCGTGCCGCCGGCACGTGACACTGCCGGAATTTATCCACATGAGTCGATCGTCGTCGGATGAAATGTGGCCCGGATGCGTCGAACACAGCTCCTGCGAAACAAACTCCTCCCGTTTCTCCCCCGGCGTCAACTGGCCCACCGCAGCGGCCCAGTACTCGTTGAACCGGTACTTCTCGTTACCGGCAATCGATTGCCCCAGCCAGAACAGCTCCTTGTCGCCCCACACGTTCTGGTACACGGGTGTGATCTGGCTCAAGTGTAATGTCACAAACATTCCAGCCCAGTACTTGGTCCGCTGCAGCGCAACCACGCCGGATTCCATGTAGTGTCCGAACCCAAGCGTGAAGTAGCGTGTCGCCAGTGTCTTGTACGTGCTCCGCGGGATCCCAAACAGCTTTTCGTCCGCCTCTTTCGGCAACGTTTGCTTCAAGAAATCCAAAAAGTCATCGTGAACTTTCATGTTCAGACTGCGATCTTTGAAAAACAGCGACTGCGACTGCTCAAACTGCGACGTCTCAAAGAAGTCCTGTGGGTTCCGGAACAAAACCACGTCGCAGTCCACCAACAGCGTCTCGTCGAACGAGTTGAATACATACGCAAGCAGCTTGTTGTAGTATTTGGCAAACTCCGTCTGGTACTCGGCCCCGAGAGCACGAGAAACGTCCACAAACCACAGCTCCGTGCGTGGCAGTCCTCGTCCAAGGTCCTCGCGACGCGCCTCCTTCACCAGCTCCCACTGCGAGTCCACCGAAAGATCGCCACGGTGCACAATCTGAAGCGGTAAGGTGCTGCCGATAGCTCGCAACGAGCGAACAAGAGCCAGCGTGTCGTTCAGGAACGCGTCAGAGCTCGAGACCACCACCCCACGACCGTTCACAAGCGTTCTGTAATGTCTAAAGAATGGGAACTCAAGAGAGACTCCTTCGTCTTTCGTCGGCTCCACCACTTTCAGCTTGTTGCGGCTCACCTGCTCTAAGGAAGGCACGTTCTGACCAACGCCCGTGTACGCCGCAATCGCCGGCGGCCCCAAAACCTGTTCGCCCGTCCAGCGCACGAATATCGGCAGCTTCCGACTCAAAAATGGGAAAACGCGAGCATCAACGTCCTCGTGTCCTTCCGTACGAACCAGCTCTCGGAACGTCTTCTCCGTCTGCTCGTCGTCTCCAAGAAAACAGTGCGAGTAGAGCGTCAAATGTTTGAGATTGTTAATAATTTGGCGCAACTGCTGATCGTTGTATTCTTCTTTGTAAGCAGAAACGGCCCACTCGCTCTCGATTGCGTACAGCTGCTTAAAATAGGCGCTACACCGCTCCGCGAGAGTTTCATCGACGAAAGAATCGCCGTAGTTGGCCAGAAGCTCAGAATAAACAGGATTTCCACCTGCATCCACTCCCATTTTCGATGAAACTCCACCACCAACGTTCGATTGCATCAAAAGTGGTGTCTTGAGCCTCTGTTTTGGCAATTTCGTGGCAGCAGAGACCGCAACCGTCTCTGTTGTGGCCCCCGTCGCTGACCTGAGTGCTGAAGAGACCGTTGTAGCGGGTCCCACAGCCTCATCCTCCCATTTAAATTGCCCAAACGTATCTTGAACCGTCTCTAAATCTTCGTCCTCGCTTATGTCACGTGACTCGATTTCCTCAACGGGCAATACTGTGGGAAGGGTAGGTATCGTAGGAACCGTGCTTACACTCGCCTCAAAGAATCTCGACTCCAGCAACTTCCCGAGCGGTAGTTCCGAGCGCACTTTTCTGTTCTCAGCACCAACAGGCCCTTCTTTGCCCTTCTGAACACTCGCTCCGTCGTAAATCAGCTTCTGTGAGCCGTCCTCGTGAACGTCGCGATACGCTTCTGCGGCTGGCTCCACTGCTGCGGAACCAACAAGCGGCCGTGAGTTCGACTCAGCGCCGGGAGCGTTCCTCAGTGCACGCTGTGAGCTACCACGCGGCCGTTCCGATGGTATCTCTAAAGCTTCTGAGGTGGATGATCCTCTCGGAAGCAGCAGATACAGTATTGTGAGCAGTAGAATGCAAGGCACCAAGTACCGCTTGCGCTTGAGCGACAGGGGGTGCGAGATCATCGATGGTGTGCGGCGGTGTTGCGTGTGTTGGTCAGTGTGGAAAGGGCAGGTGTTTGTCAGCTTGGATACAGGTATTGTTTTGGTTTTCAATGTGAAACCCATGCCAGATCGGGCTAGAATCTCTGAATTTTATTTTTTTATTTTTTTTTTTTGGAAGAAAAAGAAAAAAAGATACTCTGATAGCACGTGACACGTGGCACGTTTTTTCCTGCTTTACCCGGCAAGGGTCCGGGAAGGTGTGCAGTACACGACCCTTCGAGGACTATATAAAGCCCCCCATGCCCCCGAAATTTTTTTGCTCAGAATTCTCTTTTGATTTTCTCCTTTCTTCAAGATCTCTTTGCCTTTTGGCTTAGATCAAGTGTAGTATCTGTTCTTTTCAGTGTAACAACTGGAACTCCCCCGACTACGGGGGAACGTTTATTTGTTACTTTAATGTTATTTTTGGCAACAACTAATGCCCTTCCGCTGGGTTCGAATTTATTCGACTCTTTGGTTGGGATGCTTTTGTGTCGTTGCCCTTACACTGATTGGCTTCTGACGCTTTGCATTTTTGAAATCAATCCGATTGATTTTAAGTTCCATCGACAAAGGTTTGTCGGTGGAGTTTAAAGTTGAGAGGATGAGCGACGAGCGAAGTGCGAGTCGTGGGTACGTCGTGGGTTTTCCAGGCAGTTTAACTAGCCACTCGCCTCGCTCGTTTTGTTGTGAGTTTCCCTGATCTGTGATGAACAGTAGATACCTTCAAGTAGTGGCTGCTTCAGCCGACGTTGCGCTGTACACTTGAGTATTTGGTGTTAACTGCCCTCTGTGCTTGCTTGTACGCTCCGACTAGCCTCGCACATCAGTATGTGACGCGTTAGCGATCTTTGTCCCTTTCTGGTGCAAGGATGGGTGCTCCGCGATTTCTGGATCTGAAAACATAAATAAAAGATTTTAAAAAAAAAAGTGCTCCTCAAAGAGGGCAAAAGCTCTGTTGTTAACCTTTGCGCGTAACAGCAAGACTGAACCGCTCAAGGGCCCACAGTCGCTTTCACTCCCATAGACCAAGCCATGATCACCAATCTGAGCGATCAGTTGGGATGGCTCGCCTCGGAGAAAGCAAATATACCCAAACCCCTTGGAGCGATTCCCACACTGACAGAGGCACAAATCAACGCGTATAGAGAGCAACAGAATGATGATCCCCCGCAAACAAGCGCTCCAGCTGCTCCTCTTGACCGGCCGCGGCTGCTGGTCGCTGCATCCAAGCCCGCGCACGCGTCGACGCCGGTGAACACCCGTCCAGCTGATCCTGTCGTGTCGAGGGGAACTACGCCAATCGAAACTGCCACTCCCAGAGCGAGTGCACTGCGGAGAACCACGTCGTTGGCGCGAAATCAGACACAGGCCGATCTTTCGAGCCGTTTGTACTCGAAGGCAGACACTTTTTTCCGGGAAAAACAACAAAGTCCTGTCATTGATCTCACCCAAGAGAAAGACGCTCGCAAAAGAACGAGCGGTGACGTCGGCACGCCTAGCGAACGGAAGAAATTGAAAACAGCATCTCAAAAAGAAGACGATAACGCTTTTTCGTCTGACGATGAGGAAGAGCTCGAGGCGATTTTGGCCAAGAGAAACTCGAGCAACAACAACCAGTCTTTTCCCAAAAGCACTCCCGTTTCAGATCATGAGGCAGACAAGGACACGGGCGAGCTTTGGAAACCCACAAGAGAGAAGCTGAAATTACCGTACTTGAACAGCATGTCTACACAGGAGCTTCACCGGCTGATCCATCTCCAATTTGCACTCATACAACGATCCGACGAGGTGTGTGATCTACTGCGAGAAAACGTGATGGTGGATGAGTCCACTTCGATCTCGGAGGATCAGAAAAGACGAAGAAGGGTTTCCCTGGGCTCAAAAATAAGCAGGGCCCAGACATCGCTCGACACCGTTAGACAGAATCTCGTTAGCTTCAGCAAATCGAAAAGCAATAAAGAATCTGCCACCAACCTTTCTGGAATCGAAGAGATATCTGCGCCGATCATCATCAAGGATCCGAAAAAGGAAGTCAGTTTGGTTGACACGAGTACTGAAATTGAAACCACTGAGGTCATCCTTGTGGCAGACAAATCGTCAGACGCAGTTGTGGCACCGCGAACGTCTTCTTCCATCTCTACTAACAAAGCAACTCCCGTTACTGTTGGAGACTCCACAGCTCCGCTCTCTTCGTTCAAAGTCCCAGAGATCCCACCAGCCCGAGTCCCCGTGCGGGAGGACCCTGTGGGTGCTCTGCCTGACTCGCCATACCACGACCAAGTACTGTCTCAAAACGATATCGAAGACTCGTTCAACTGCGATTCTGACGGTGAAGGTGACATCATCTCTACACAGGAGAAACGCGAGCTCGATGAGTTCATCGTGTGCGACCGAGACTCTGGTGTGGACGAGTCGTATAAAGAGGACGTGGAGGACGAAGACGAGGTCATCGGAACAAATGAAACCGCTGCTATGATGGATGAGGTTGATGAGATCGACCACAGCGAGATTGAGCAACTGAAACTCTCTTCTGAAATTGAGGACGTTGAAGAAGACCCTGAAGACATGGAGATTCTCGCTACCCGTGATCCCATACTCATAAGCTCCGATCGTTCGAATGACGAGTTGGACGATGACGACAACGGCATTGATGGCCCTGGAGGTGACGATTCTCGAAACGATTATTTCACACAACTGAACGAAGAGAGGGAAGTCGATGTGATTGATCTCGATGAGGAGATGGCCTGGGATAGTGAAGCAGAAGATGAGATCTTCAGCAAGAGGCAGAAAGAAGGTCCTGTCGCTAGCACAAGCACGGGCAAACAGACTACTTTACCTCCTGCTGACCACGACGACGATATACAAGAGCTCACGAACGTGAATCCTGACGCTTACAAAAAGTTTATGGGGAAATTCGAGTGGACGTCCGACGTTTACGCAACTCTGAAGAAAGTCTTCAAATTGTCTTCTTTCAGAGAAAACCAGTTGGAGGCCATAAATGCTACACTTTCTGGAGAGGATGTGTTTGTTTTGATGCCTACTGGAGGTGGTAAATCGCTCTGCTACCAACTGCCTGCGCTAGTCAGTTCTGGAAAAACTAAAGGAACAACCATTGTGATTTCTCCGCTAATTTCTCTGATGCAAGATCAGGTGCACCATTTGCTAGAGAAAAACATCAAGGCAGCTATGATCAACTCCAAGTCACCAGCAGCACAGAGAAAACAGACGTTTGACATGTTTATCAATGGGTTTCTGGATCTCGTTTACTTGTCGCCTGAGATGATCAACGCAAGTGGTATGGCCAAAGGTGCGATTGCCAAGTTGTATCGAGACAAAAAGCTTGCACGTATCGTTGTGGACGAGGCTCACTGTGTTTCGTCTTGGGGTCATGATTTCAGGCCTGATTACAAAGCCTTGAGTTACTTTAAACTTGAGTATCCTGATATTCCAGTGATGGCACTGACTGCAACGGCAAACGAGCATGTCAGGATGGACATCATTCACAATTTGAGGCTCAAGTCACCCAAATTCTTCAAGCAGAGTTTCAACAGATCCAACCTGTACTACGAGGTAGTGCCAAAGAGGAGAACGGTGACAGACGAGATTGCCAACATCATCAAGATCAAGTACAGAGGAATGACCGGAATTGTGTACTGTCATTCCAAGAACGCTTGCGAGCAGACAGCAGCAAGACTGGGGGCTTTCAACATCTCGTCCGACTTCTATCATGCCGGCATGACTCCGGAGGAGCGACAAAGGGTGCAACTTGGATGGCAGCGGGACAAAATCCAGGTTATTTGCGCCACCATTGCATTTGGAATGGGTATTGACAAACCGGATGTGAGGTTTGTTTTCCATTTGACCATACCAAGAAACCTGGAAGGCTACTATCAGGAGACCGGAAGAGCTGGAAGAGATGGTAAGCATTCCGATTGTCTTATGTTTTACAGCATGAAGGATGCTCGAACTTTGCAGAGCATGATTCAACGTGATAAAGAGTTGGACAGAATTAACAAAGAACAGCATGTGAACAAGTTGAGGCAGGTGATTCAATACTGCGAGAATACAACCGATTGCCGACGCCAGCAAGTTTTGCAGTACTTCAACGAGAACTTCAATCGCAAAGATTGTCACAAACAATGCGACAACTGTCTACACGGAGCAGATGTTGAGGTGGAAATGCGAGACGTCACTGTCTATGCTAAGGATATAGTAATGCTTGTGAAGTCTGTTCAGTATGATAACGTTACGGTGATACAGTGTCAAGACGTTTTCAAAGGGTCAAAAAATGCCAAGATTGTTAGCATGGGTCTACATCTGAACGAATATCACGGACGTGGTAAAGATTTGGCCAAAGTGGAGGTGGAGCGGATATTTTTCCATCTCTTCAGAGAAGGAATACTGGAAGAGAAGTCTGTGATGAATGCGGCCGGTTTTGCAAGCAATTACCTTGTAATGGGTCCAAAAGCAGGCGATGTTCTCTACAGGAACAAGAAGGTGATGATGTCGTTTGCCAAGGGCAGCAGCAGTGTATCCACGTCGTCGTCATCGTCTTTTTCAGACAAGAGGGGGGCCAGTGTTTCGGCATTGAACAAGGAAAACTCTGCTCCGCGGTTCACGAGTGCAAGCAAAGTTGGAGCTTCCTCTTCTTCTTCTACTTCTTCTTACTCTTTTAAAACTGGGCGAGCTTTACAGATTGAAGACCCGCGTGTTGTTAGACACATCAATGAATGCTATAGAAAGCTACGCGAGCACCGATCTGTTTGCTCAACCAACATGAACCACTCGCGCGACTCTACAATGGCCTCGGATACGACTTTGAAAGACATGGCCAACAGGCTGCCGACGACGCAGCGGGAGTTTGGGATGCTAGAAGGATTGGAGAAGAACCAGTTGCAGTATTACAAGAAGTTTGAGAAGATTCTCAAGATATTCAAAGAGCAGCGGAATGCGCTGGTGCGTCATACAACGCCAAACGGCTCGCTAAACCACGACCTGGAGATATTCTCGTCGTCGGTGCCATCGCAGGCATCGGCGGGAGACCGAATGCGGGCCGCGACCGCGCCTGTGAGCAGTGAAGGGTCGAAAGACGGTATTGTTGGACAGCTTTCGGAGATGTTTTACTCCGAGAGTTCTGCTAGTTCGCCGTCCGCGGCGCGTTCTGCGCCTGTGCGGAGGAAAGGGGGTTCTACGGAGCGGTCTGGTGCTCGGGGCGGCTCGCGAAGTGGCGGACGGTCTCGTGGAGCGAGCCAACGGGGAGGGAAATCGAGCTATTTCAGGAAAGACAGACGCGGATCGATTTCGAAAGGCTCGTCTTCGACTGCAGGAGCGTCGGGAACGACGCGACGTTCGAAGGGGTCTGCGAGCGGCGGTGGTTCGAGTGGTTTTTCAACAGCCTCAGCTATACGTGCGATGAAGTTTTGACGTGTATAGATTATGAAGGAACGAGTTTGCACTGCCTGGAAACGAGTAACTTATTTTGAAGAAGTCAGGAAAAAAAAAATTGTTTTAAAATTATAACTATATTTTTTTTTTTTTTTCTTCATTGACTCGAATTCATTTAAATAAATTGCCAACTCCAGATAAGAATTGTTGTTACACCAGTGCATCGGGAAGGTGTGAACAGCATCCAACAAGAAGATTATTGGTGAATCCGGTACAATTAGCAATGAGTGAAAAGATAAATGTGCTTGTGGTGGGCAATGGAGGCCGTGAACACGCTCTGATCTGGAAGCTTTCGCAATCTCCGTTGGTGGGCCGCATCTATGCTGCGCCCGGCAATGGAGGTATTGCGCAGCTGTCGAACGTGACGACGGTTCCGATCGGCAACGCTCCGTCTGACTTTCCTGCGCTGGTGGACTTTGCCGTGAGCAAGGGCGTGAAGCTGGTGATTCCTGGTCCAGAACAGCCACTGGTTGACGGGATCTCGACGCATTTCCAGAAGGTGGGCATTCCAGTGTTTGGACCTAGCGAGAGCGCAGCGAGAATGGAAGGTTCGAAGACGTTTTCGAAGGATTTCATGCAAAAATACAACATTCCCACTGCGGAGTACCAGAATTTCACAGACTACGAGGCCGCTAAGAAGTACATTGCCGAGACCAACCACAATCTGGTGATCAAGGCGTCGGGAATTGCTGCCGGAAAGGGTGTTTTGATCCCAGCAAACAAGGAGGAGGCCTACGAGGCCATCAAGGAGATCATGGTGGACAGAAACTTTGGTTCTGCCGGTGACGAGGTGGTCATTGAGGAGTTTCTCGAAGGAGACGAGCTCTCGATTCTGTGCATCAGTGACGGCTACTCGTTTGTGGACCTTCCGCCAGCACAGGACCACAAGAGAATCGGTGACGGCGACACGGGCCTCAACACTGGAGGCATGGGCGCGTACTCTCCTGCTCCAATCGGCACTCCTGCGATGCTGGAGCAGATCAGAAAGACCATATTGAAGCCAACTGTCGACGGAATGAGACGCGAAGGGTACCCGATGGTTGGGTGTTTGTTCGTGGGGATCATGGTGACGCCATCGGGCGAGCCTAAGGTGTTGGAGTACAATGTCAGATTTGGTGATCCAGAGACGCAGACGGTTTTGCCATTGCTCAAGACCGATCTTTTGGAGCTGATGCTGGCCACAGTGGAGCACAGACTGGACTGTATTGATTTCGCGATCCACGAGAACATGTCGAGCACCACTGTGGTGATGGCTGCTGGAGGATATCCGAACGCTTACGAGAAAGGTGACGTGATCACTGTTTCCAAAGACCTGCCAGAGGACACGTACATTTTCCACGCGGGAACCAAGCTGGTGGACGGGCAGGTGGTGACTGCGGGAGGAAGAGTGATTGCTTCCACTGCGATTGCCAGCACGTTGAAAGGAGCCGTCGAGAAGGCGTACGAGGGAGTGAAGCACGTTTCTTTCAAGGGCAAGTACAACAGAAACGACATTGCGCACAGAGCGTTCAGAGAAGCCAAGTCGTCAGAGAAGAAGATCTCGGTTACGTACGAAGACTCGGGTGTCTCTGTGGACGCTGGTAATCTTTTCGTTGAGAAGATCAAGAAGTCGGTCAAGTCTACGCTGCGTCCCGGTGCCGACGCCGAGATCGGTGGGTTTGGAGGTCTTTTTGACCTGAAACAGGCCGGCTACACCGACATTGGCGAGACGCTGCTCGTGGGAGCCACCGACGGAGTCGGCACGAAGCTCCGTGTGGCCCAGATCATGGACATCCACAACACTGTTGGTATCGATCTCGTGGCCATGAACGTGAACGATCTTGTTGTGCAAGGAGCGGAGCCGCTGATGTTCCTCGACTACTTTGCCACGGCCAGCCTCGACATCAAGGTTGCCTCTGACTTTGTCGAAGGAGTCGCTGCCGGCTGCAGAATGGCCGGGTGCGCGCTTGTTGGCGGAGAAACGTCGGAGATGCCTGGTATGTACGCTCCGGGCCACTACGACACCAACGGTACTGCGTTTGGTGCTGTTCTGAAGAACAAGATTCTGCCAAAGACGGAGGCCATGGCTGCTGGCGACGTTCTGATTGGTCTGGCCTCGGACGGTGTCCACTCGAACGGGTTCTCTCTCGTGAGAAAGATCATCGACCTGACCGAGTACAAGTACACTGACGCTGCGCCATGGAACCCTTCGAAAAGCATTGGTGAGGAGGTGCTGGTGCCGACGAGGATCTACGTGAAGCAGCTTCTGCCAACGATCCGCGAGGACCTGATCCTGGGACTCGCGCACATCACCGGTGGTGGTCTTGTGGAGAACATTCCAAGAGCGCTTCCTAAGCACCTGGCTGCGGAGGTGGACCTGACTTCGTGGGAAGTGCCAGCCATTTTCAAGTGGCTCGGAAAGACCGGTGGAGTGCCGATTCCAGACATTCTCAAGACGCTGAACCTCGGAGTTGGTATGGTTGCGATTGTGAAGGCGGAGAACGTCGAGAAGGTGACGTCGAACCTGCGGGCTGCGGGCGAGACCGTGTACACCATTGGTAAGCTGGTGGCCCGTGCCGCTGGGGAGCCTGGGTGTGTAGTGAAGAACTCGGAGGGGCTTTACTGAGTGAGATCTGAGATCTGTCGAA
>PPHT02000006.1:92038-147565 GCA_003705115.2 Ogataea henricii
GGAAAAAAAAAAAAAAAAAAAAAAATTGAGTTGCCCTTGGAATTGCCTCTTGTGTAAGAGGCGCTCGTGGGAGAAAAGAAAGAGTTTTCATCACCGATTCTTTAGCAACAGATGTACCAGTCGTCTACTATTGGAGCAGAGAAGAGTGGGCTGAGTTTTGCAGGCAGAGTGAATCCTGCACCATAGAGGATAGACTGACATTAGAAACGATCTGCGTTACAAACCATATGATTGCACAGCAGCCACCGTAAACAGCAAAGACGACACAGACCAATTCCACAATCAGCGACAACCATTGCGTGTGTTTTTTGCTGTTGTTGTGACAACGGTGTTTGACCCAACAAGGAACAGCAGTAGCGCACGGCTAACCACTAACGTTTATTATAATTGACAGCACACAAGCCTATATTTTTTTTCCCAACAGCAAAAGATGTCTGACTCAGAGTTTGGATCGTCGACGCCGGGCTCGCCAGCCATCTCGGTCACGTCGACGCGCGACGACGCGTCGATCCACTCGAGCATCAGCGGAGACTCGCACTTGGACGATCACAGACACCAGAACATGACTTTGCCGGTTAAAACAGAGTCTCGAAAGCTTTTTGAAGCAGGTTTCCAGGCACCGCAGGCGATGTCGGCGAACGCGCACGCAGGCCCGGCCGACCCTACGGGCCTCGCGGGCCCCGCGGGCCCTGCAACCATCACGGAGGACCGCGAGGAGACTCCGGGGCGTGTCGATGCCCGCAACAGGCCGGAGAACATGCTCAACTCGAGCGATTTGAGGAGCAGGATGATCGCCGTCGACGACGACGACGACGACGAAGGGTTTGCCATCAAGATTCCGTCCAGGTACAACACTCCAGCGGCCGTTGGCCAGAGCGGGTCGATGATCATGCCGATGCCTGGCTCGGAAAGGCGGCGGTCCAGAACGAGATCGCGCTCGTTCAGCGAGCAGGTGAAGTCGCTCATCCGGCCAAAAGAGGACTCGGTGACGGCCAGCGGGATTCTGCTGTCGCCAAACATGGCGAGCGGCAGCGGCGGCAACGGGGCGAGCCTGGTCGGCAACGCCAACGCCAACGCCAGCACGAGTCCGCCGAATAACATTACCATTGGCGGAGCCAACTTGGCTAGAACGATTTCCAGAGCTTCGACGAAATCGGATCGCTCGAGAAGAAACATGCGTGCCAGCGTGTCGAACCAAAAGGAGACGAATGAGAGTGACAGCGACATGGACTCTCATGCTTCGAGAGACTCGCAGGAGACGGAGGAAGATGTCTGTTTCCCGATGTTGCCAGAACACGTGCGTGTGCGCGGTATCGACTTTGACGAGATTGAAGAGTTTATCCGCGAACAGAGGGAGGAGAATGAGATCATTCTGCGTCGCGAAGAGGAGTTGAAGAACGCCAGTATTCTGTCGAAGGCCAGCGGAGCCGAGAAGTTCAGCACTGCTGCTCTGAAGTACAAGCCGAAGACTGCTCAGGACGACGACAAGTTCTCGGATGGCAGCGCAAAGGAGAGTTCGTGCAGTGGGTCGTCGGACATTGATTTGAACAATGTGACGTTTGAGAAGTCGTACGCGGAACGAGAGTCTGCTCCGCCCGATCGGTTCAGTTTCTTCTCGTCTGAAGACGAGGAAACGATCCATGCTCCGGACATTCCTTCGCTTGTGAAGCCTGGTCAACCGTTCCAGTCGCTTTTCCAGAAGGAGGAGGCCATTTGGTGGCTGGACTGTATCTGTCCGACCGACAACGAGATGAAGATGTTGGCTAAAGCGTTTGGAATCCACCCTTTGACGGCAGAAGATATCCGGATGCAAGAGACCCGTGAGAAAGTTGAGTTGTTCAAGAGCTACTATTTTGTTTGTTTCCACACGTTTGAGACCGACACCGAGAGTGAGGATTTCCTCGAACCGATCAACGTTTATATCGTTGTTTTCAGAGACGGGATCTTGACGTTCCATTTCTCGCCGATCGTGAACCCGGCCAACGTGAGAAGAAGAGTGCGGCAGCTACGTGACTACGTGGACGTTTCTGCAGACTGGCTTTGTTATGCTCTGATTGATGACATTACCGATGGATTTGCTCCAGTGATTCATGCGATTGAATACGAGGCTGACGCGATCGAGGACTCTGTGTTTTTGTCGAGGGAGAACGAATTCGGAGCGATGTTGCAACGGATCGGTGAGTCGAGGCGCAAAGTGATGACTCTGATGAGACTGTTGCAAGGTAAAGCCGACGTTATCAAGATGTTTGCCAAGAGATGCCAAGACGAGGCTTCGAGGCCGTTGCAATCGCACACGAATCTTGCGTCCCAGGGCGCCCTGTACAATTCAGCGCAGCCAAGAGCCGACATTGCGTTGTATTTGGGCGATATCCAGGATCACATCATCACGATGTTCCAGTCGTTGCTCTCGTACGAGAAGATTTTCAGTCGTTCGCACTCGAACTACCTTGCTCAACTGCAAGTGGAGTCTTTCTACTCCAACAACAAGGTGACTGAGATGTTGTCGAAAGTGACCCTGCTCGGTACGATCTTGGTTCCGTTGAACCTGGTGACGGGTTTATTTGGTATGAATGTTCATGTTCCGGGCCAGGATGTTGACAACTACCGGTGGTTTGGAGGTATTGTTGGGTTCATTGTGTTTTTGGTGATTCTTGCAGCGTCGATTGCAAACTTGTATCTGCGGCACGTGACCAAGTCTCCTGCGACGTTGATTTCGGGTGGTCGATCGATCAGGAGTTTCAGGTTTGGAAGACGGAACCGGAACGAGGATTTGACTCGTGCTCGGACGAATCGTTCGATGGTGAGTCTTCCACGGTATGGAGGTGATTGGTGAGAGGGGGGAGCGACTGTTGACTCTGTGTGAGTATAATGAATTCTAATTCTAATTCTAAGGCTGGCGGAAACGTCTGTCTGGCTAGGACTGTTTCTCTTCTGGTTGATTATGTTCAATTTTAATAAGATTTTTTCGAATCCGAGCTACGAGCGTAGCGAGTCGTGAGTGAGTAAATGTGGATAGTGCTGAACCGGACTGGGCTGGAGTCGCCCCAGCGTGCCCCAGCGTGCCCCAGCGACGCTAACGACGCGTCGCTCGCGTCGCTCGCTCTCTCGAATATATATTTTTTTTCTGGAGAAATCCTGAGAGAGCGTAGAAAATGTACAAGAAGCTGTGTTTCGACAGCTTCAGTGGCGGCAAGAGTTTGTTTGGTGGCAAGACAAGATTGAGGTTGCTTGCTTGTTGTGATGAAACTAGCGGTACTGGCAGTATGGGGACTGTATGCTGGGACGGTGGGCGCGGCGGGGGACTCCAGCACGAATTCCGGAATGGAATCTGTGACCGAGAGACTCGAGCTGATTGATGCCAAATTCCAGCAGCAGGGGCCCTCGTTGGAGGCGTTACAGGAGTACGATGTTGTTCTTCACGAGCTGATCAAACAAGACGCGCAAGACGCGCAAGACGCGCAAGGTCTGGTTTCCAACGTTTTGTACAAGCACGGATTGATCAACTACTCGTTGAAAAGAGACCGACTGGCGCTGAGCGATTTCGAGGCGTGCATCAGTTATGCGGGGCGCGGGTTCCACATGGGCTGTTTTGAGCGTTTTGGAGAGCTGAGTGTTGAGCTTGGCGAGTACGATCTGCTGGAGGCGAAGCTGGCGGGTGTAGAAAAGAAGGGAAAGCTTTTCGAGGAACTTGAAGAGAGACTGTCTGTGGCTAGAGGTCTTGTAGACAAGACTGAGCAGTCGCTTGACGGAAAAGAGTACGAGCGGTGCATTGGGCTGACACAGGAAGCGTTGAAGATGTCTCCGTTGAACCTGAAGTTGGTGAAGACGCAGATAGAGTGTGTTAAAAATGCCAGAGACTTGGATTTTTCGGCCAAGATCAGCTCATTAATAGACGGATACACGAGACTGATCAATGGCCACGACCATGAGCTGAAGAACTATGTGGATCTGTTCAAGTTGCAAGTTCTGGGGAAAGCTGTGGACGTTGCGAACGCACAGAAGGTGCTGAAGAACTGTCTCAAGTTGGACAACGACCATGCAGAGTGCCGTCAGTACTCGAAAATCGCTGTGAAATTGAACAAGTTTTTGCAACTTTTCAACGAGGTTTCGATTTACTACTCGTACGTGTATCTGGATGCCGCCACGGACGAGACGAACAAGGGAGACATGGAAAGAATCGAGGAGCTTGAGCCGAGCGAAGAGACGTGGCGACAGCTGTACGGGTATCTGTTTGATGCGGAGCAGAAGATCAAGCTCCGAGCAAGCGAGACGGACTTGTTTGGGTTCTCGACGGCAAAAAACAGCAACAATTTCCAGACGCTGATGCAGTTTGGGCTTGAAGGGTTGCAAGAGTTTGGATTCAGCGAGAAGGAGGTCCTGAGCGGGTCTGTTTTCCTGAAAGAGCTCGTCCGGATGGGGAAAGAGAGTGCTGTGCAGAGCGGTGAAGCGAAGAACGGCGTTTCCGGCCCAGTTTACAAGAAATACGTTGGGGTTGCTGGCGAAGAGACGGCATTTTTGCCGGACGAGATTGTCAAAGTGGACAAGTTGTTGCGCAAGAAGAAGTTCCAGCACGCGCACGAGCGTTTGGAGGCGATGAAGGAGCGGTGGCGAGGCACGCGGCTGTGGAAGAGCCGGTACGAGGTTACAGAGCGAGAGTATGGGCGTCGGAGGCAACAGCAACAGCAGCAGCAACAGCAACAGCAGCAGCAGCAACAGCAGCAGCGCCAGCAAAGATGGCAGCAACAGCAGCATTTTGGCCAACAGCAGCGCAGCGAGCCGAAGAACGACTACTATAAAGTTCTTGGAGTGGCACGGGACGCTGACGAGGCTTCGATTCGCAAGGCATATAGAGAGAAGATGCGGCAGAACCACCCTGACAAGCTGAAAGGATCGACGCTTTCGCAGGACGAGATTGAGACGAAAGTGGCCGAGATCAACAACGCGTACGAGGTCCTTTCAGACTCCGAGGCACGGGCCAAGTACGATCAATATGGTGAGGATCCAAACGATCCGCTTGGCGGTGCAGGTGGCGGTGCAGGTGGCGGTGCAGGCGGCGGAGCGTTCAGATTCCAAAGCGGAGGAAATCCGTTCTTCTTCCAAGGCGGCGGAGGCGGAGACTTTGGGAACATGTTTGGAGGGTTTGGTCGGCAGCAGAGGGCGCGGAAGGGGACCCAGGGGCCTGGCAAGGGGGGTGCACGGTATAAGTTTAAGTCGAGGAGACGCGAGTGAGCGACGGGCGAGTCGAAGCGACGGGTGAGCGAAGCGAGTCGCAGCGAGTCGAAGCGAGTCGCAGCGAGTAGAAGCGACGAGCGGGGTCGATGCGGGTCCATTCCTCTGGTATTTGCTCACCACCCACCATCACCCATTTCACCAGCTCGCATCAGCTCGTCAGCTGTATCGCATACATAGAAGCTACATAGTAATCCAGCCGATGCATAGTTAACTCGAGTGGGTGGAGGCGGGGGCATGCCAGCAGGCTGACTCGCTCTGCTCTTCACCATCACCTTATTCACCGCCCGGACACGGTGACTCTATTTGCTCGTCACTGTTTGTTCTCGTCCGATAACTCACAGGTTTCCGCGAAACGTATAAAAACGGATAAAATCAGATGTTTTTTCGGAGAAGAAAAAAAAAAGATATATAAGGGCAAAAAGAAAGATTCTGTATTTATTCTCAGCCAGACAAAGCACCAAGCAGCTTACAACCAGTCCATTTCCAATTTGCTATACCAAACCAAACACAGCTTCTACTCCGTCTAGTCTCAGAGCCCAACCATTTGTCTCCTGGTTCTCCGTTTGCACATGTTTAGAACACTCACTTCAAACTCGCTCAAACAGGGCCAAAGAGTCTCCACGAAGGCGCTGCAGCACCAGCCGGCTCCGCACCAGCCCACGAGGCTGCTCAACAGCTTCGTGGAGCCGCAACCGGCCGTTTCTGGCGCCTCGCAGAACCCTTCGAAACGCTACGCCACCGGACCGTTCCAGCCACACCAGAGAAACGTGAGCACGCATGCTGCGCCAGCAGCGTACGGTTCAAAGCAGGAGCAGCACCACATGACGTCAACAACGTCCTCCACAAACAAGGACCTTGTGGCGTTTGACGAATGCTTGCTTCAAAACTCAACGTATGACCTCGCAACAGGCAAAATCATGGGGGGTGTGGCCAACTTCTGGGTCGCTGTGCGCCGGATCATCCCTCTGTATAAGTCTCTGGTGGCGTCGGGCGAACTGAACGAAAAACGGATGGGCGAGTTTGTGTCTTTGCTCAGAAACGGACTTCGGATCCATCGGTTGGAGCTCTCAAAGCTCAGCAAAAACCTCGACAAGGACTCCAACAACCCAATCAAAAACATCCACTACCTTCTCACCTGTGCCATCAGAGAGGTGTCGTACAACGTTGTGGACGGACAGGTCTCGCTCAATCCGCACGGACTCACGCACCTGTTCAAGGCTTACAAGGACCTGGGCTTCACGTTCGAGGCGGTTCACATCTGGGAAACCGGGAAAAACAACCCCAAACTCAACAGCCTGTTCACGTCAGAGCCTGTTTTGGGGTCGATTTTCCCCTTTCTCGTTGAAAGCGGCGATTTCGACTTCCAGGAGGTGTGGTCAATGTACCAAAACATCAGGTCTTGCAAAGGTCCGAACGAAAAGTTGCACAATGAGCTCCAAGTCGGGATGATTAGAGTGTGTCTTTTCAAAGGCCGCACTCAGGACGCACTCGATATCTTCCAACAGCTCACCTCGGACGTTTACGCCGCGTTCACGTCGAAGGGCATCGAGCCGCCAATCAACGTCAAGAGCTACATGACCATGGCCCACCTCTCTTTTATTGGGTTCTCCAAAGATATCGGCACCGCCGACGTGTTTTTCCACGACGCCGTCAACGAGTCCATGCCATACCTCACGCCTTTGCAACTGAACTTCATCAAAAAATACCTGGCCAACACGTGGGAAATCACTCAGGACTATGAGAAAGTGAAGAGCATCTGGCTCACCACATGGAACCACTACGAGTCGAAAGGAACATCCAACTCGTCGGTGTCCTCTTCGTTGAACGACTCCTTCCTGTCGGTATTTTTCACAAAGTTCCCAGAGTACTCGGACGAAGCATTTGCAAAGCTGACCGAGCTTGTTTCGTCGTACGGCTCGATCAGAGCCGTCGATGAGCCATTCATCAACGTCCTGCTGTCCAAGTCCACGATCTGGCACAACTCTCACACGTTCCGGTACATCATCAACACCGCCAACTCCAACAATTTCTCGAAAACGAACGTTTTCTACAGATGTTGTTTGAAAGCTTGCGGAACGGTTGACATTGACGCCAACAGTATCCTGACTCTGTTCCGGCAGCTTTTAGCTCTGAACGGTTCAACGGGAATGAAGTACATTGCGCACGCCGACTGGATTGCACTGAGAGACGCCACGGTCAACTCGCAATACTTCTACAACTTCAAGAACCCGAGCGACAGAATCGATCTCTACTTCAAGTTGTGGAAACTGTGTGCTCCGTTTTTCATTTCGCTAGCGAATTTCAAGAACTATGTCTACAAGGACATCAAATTGAACTACAACTACTCGAGGATTTTTCAGCAAATGCCCAACATCAAGACCGATATCGAGATTCCAGAGATCGAGCTATTCAACAGAAACGGCTCGATCGATAACTACATCGGATACACCTACTACAACTAATCTGCCTTTTTTTCTTTTCGTTCCTTTTTATCTCTTGTTTGATTTTCGTTATGACTGATGACACGCAACCCTAATGTTAGCTGCTAATTTTATACACATGGTTCACGTTTTATGAAATCTTTTTTCCCTTTTTGTCTACTTTTTGATCTTGACTACATTCTTTGATTGTTTGAATTATTATTTTCTTGTATTTTTTGATATTTTTCCTGTACATAAAGCAATCTTGCAAAGCAAAACAAAAAAAAGTACTCCCTTTTCTCATCAGATCAACGTGACACTGCTGACATGGTCTCCATCTATAAGAACTTCAAACACACACCTGCCGTAACCAAACAGTTTAGTCAAACCCCAGTTTTTGAACTCTTCGTTGTCTTCTGGAGCTGATTTTTCCGTGCAACTACTGCGCATTACACTTTTGGGATCGCTGGAGATGGACGGCGAGTCGGAGCTGAAGTGGTCCTCGTAGTCGATCACCTCGAACGCGCCGTTGGAGTTGTTGTGGTGCGGACTGAGCTCGTACTCTTTCCTGTTGAGGAATATCGGCTTACTATCGGGATTCAGTCCCAAGCTCTTGCGAATGGTATCAAAGTAGTAGTGGCTAGGCACTGCGAGCTTCCAGTCACTTGGTTCCAGCTCGATGTGCGAATCTGGGTCCTGGAGAATGCGCTGGTATGTGGAAGGCAGGTAAGTGTCGTAGCCAAAGAGCAGGAAATTGAGAGTTTCGTATTTGAGGAATTCGAGCGAGTTGACCACGTTTCTGTGGATGGTGATCTGGTCCACCACGTTTGCGCCTTCGAAATTGGTGGTTTCGAGCTTGTAGATGAGATCGAAGCCGAACTTGAAGTAGTTGTGGATTTTGTAGAGCTCTCTCTCTTTGTTCTGCGACGACACGCCAGGTTCTTTGACCTGGGTGACGGTATCTTCTGGGGGTCCCAAAAAGGCGATCACGTCCTGCATCGAGGTACGGCCCAGGAACATGTGGAACTGGCGGCGGAGCGGGTGGGAAATGAAGTTGAACGTGAGGAGCCGTGCCGGGAGGTAAATCTCGCAACGGCCAAGCTGGATTTCGCCAGGATCGGTTCGACCGAACGTGGACTGAAAGTCTTGGAATCTGTCAAAAATGTTATCGTCCTGGAGAAACGTGCCGAGAGTTTCAGAAAACTCTGACCAGCTGTTCCCGCGGAAGATCGTGAGACTCGAGGCGTTTGTGTCGGACTTGGAGCTGTTGAGAATCTGGTTGAGGTCCTCGTTTGGCGACAGCTGGCGTAGGTCGCAGAGGCCGTCGAACTTGAACGCGATTCCGGGATACGAGAGGTAGTAGCTGTTGGAGTCCGAGTCGAGGAACCCGGGATACGTCGGACCAAAGATCTTGTTGTAGATGTGTTTGAACTCGAAGCTGGAGATGGTATCTTTTTTGTAGCCGTAGGAGACTCCGTATATCTTGGCGAGCTCGTTCACTTCGATAAGCACCAGTTTTTGCGATAGCGAGTCGAACACGAGGTTGATTGCGAGCTTGACGAGTTGCAGAGCAATGGTTTTGCTTTCGTCCGAGTAAATGAACCGGATGTCTGTGTGGAGGCCTCTTTCTTCCAGCAGTTTCATGAGTCTGTAGAGAGAGTCGCCCAGTCTGATGAACCCGATCCCTTCTGAGGGGAGCAGCTCAAAGGCATTATTTTTGAAGTATGTTCCAATGGTGCTCGTACTCATTGGCGGAGGGCGGGGTAGGAGTGGCAAGCGCAGAGCTATGTGGGGGTACCTTGTGGAGAGCAACTTTGTTGGGGACACTTCCTTCCTACTGATAAGTGTGTGTCAAAGTAACAATCGGGTCAGATTAAGAGCAAAAAAATTATAGATAAAGAAAAAAAAAATGATAAAAAATAAAAAAAAATTTACATACAGATAAGCTCATATGCTTCACCAGCGCACCCACCCACAGATGTCGAGCGAGACGGTAATAACACACCTGGCCGAGACAGCACGTGCGGCAGCAGCGGCACCGCCCCAGCCGAAGCTGGCGGCCGACTACAAACTGGTTCTGCTGGGAGAGTCGTCGGTCGGCAAGTCGTCGATTCTTCAACGAGTGCAGAACGATACGTTTGACGACAAGAAAGCGTCGACCATTGGCGCGGCGTTTGTGTCGAAGAAAGTTCTCAGCCATGGCGGCGAGCGGGTGATCAATCTGCAGATCTGGGACACCGCTGGACAGGAGCGGTTCCACAACCTGACACCGCTGTACTACCGCAACTCCAATATGGCGCTGATCGTGTACGACGTGACCGACGTGAGCAGCTTCCGCAAGGCCGAGTTCTGGGTCGGCGAGCTAGAGAACTACCAAAACGACAACGGTGGGCCTGCTTTGGACGTGGTGCTGGTGGGAAACAAGCTGGACTTGTTGGGCTCGCCGGTGCAAGGGTGTTTTGGCGAGTGCGAGTTTGAAAACGAAGTTGAAAGGTTTGTGAGTTCGAATGCACAGGTGTCGAGGTGTTTTAGGGTGAGCGCCAAGCTGAACGTGGGGCTCGCCGAGCTGTTTGATTACGTCACCGCGAACGTGGACGAGTCGTTGTTTCACGAGTACGATGAGTCGGGATTGGGTGTTCACGATAGAAAGCGGGGGTTGATTGATTTGAGGTTTACGGGAGAGGGAGGGGGCGTGAGTGGGTGTCAGTGTTAGTGGAGCGAACGACGAGCGAAGTGAGTCGTGAGTGAGTCGCTAATAAATGAGCAGGTGTCGTTGCGACGATAACCATCCAACTCACTCATGATTGGTCGAAGGAGGTTGGACGCACTGGTTCCCGTGGGGAGTAGCAAGGGTCGATGAGGAGCCGGATGACTTGTTTTGGTTGTTGCGAGGAGCCAACCAATTCGTGACTCGCAAACGATTCACAGTTGAATGACAGTTGACTGAGAATTGAATGACAAGTCATTGATGATTGATTGACAATTGATTGAGAACTGACTTGCGATTGACTGACAGTTGACTCGCGTAACTCACAAATGACTCGCTTTGCTCGTCATTTGCTCGTCATTTGCCCAATAACCAAATACACCAACAAAACCACCTGGTATCCAACAACGCCATAACGAACCCTGGCATCGTTTGTAGCCACCAACAGACCCAACTGTATGTACTGAAATTTCTCGATAAACGAACTGCAACGTCCCGTGTTGACGGCCAGCAACGGCACGGCCACCAACACTGGGTACAGGTTTCGGTCAACTCTCGGTGGAGACAGTTTCTCCACCTTGTTCGAAGCACTCAACTTTTGTGCTATTTCGTCCAATTGGACCACCACATCAGAACACCCCGGTCTCTTTGCCGGGTCCGGGTCTGCCAATTCCCGGATCATCGCAATCCAGTCGGGCATAATCTCACCAGACCGCAGCGATTCCATTCCCTCAAACATCTTTTTCTCGAGAATTTCGCTGCGGATCGCGTTCTGGTCGTCGTTCGACTTGAACGGTAGCACGCCAAAGCACAGGTAGTACAAAATCATCCCAAGCGAGTACACGTCTGACTGGTACGAGAACTCGCGGAGACGGCCTGGGTTGGACTCGTCGGGCTCAAACAGCTCTGGCGCGCAGAACTCGAGCGTTCCCGTCGAACCTGTCGAGCTTCTTTTCGTGTTCTCCATGATCGACTCGCCAAAATCACTCACCAACAGCCCTGGGATCCGCGCAGCCTCTGCGAGGCTCTGGGCCGGGCTGTAATCCTCGGGGAACCTCGTTTTGAACAGACAGTTGGACGGCTTGAGATCGCGGTGGAGGATCTTGAGGCCGTGCAGATGGTGCAGCCCGGCCAGTACGTCTCGGAAGATCTTGTAAATCTCGTAGTCGTTGAGCAAACGTCCTTTGGGCTTGGAAGACAGGTCGTTTCCTGCTGCTCCCTTGAGCTTCTTGAGACGTCTCAGCAGCCGTTCCTGTGCGAGGTCGAACTTCGGGTGTGCGGTTTCCTCCACAAACTGCTCCAACGTCCCGCCGTCGCAGTACTCAAACAGAATGAACACAACGGGCACTTTGGGCCCAAACTCGCTCATTTGGTCCACTTCCAGCCACACGTGGTTGTACTTGATGACGTGCGTGGCGCCTCCCGTCGTGCCCGACTCGGTCAGATTGTACAGGAACTTGACCTCGTTGAGAATGCGCACGAGGTTGCCGAAATGGTTCCCGATCGGGATCTTCTTGAGTGCAAAGACTCCCAGATTCAGGTTGAACAGCTTGTGCTCCACCTTGAACACTTTCCCGTTTGATCCGCTGCCCAGTGCGCCCAGTACGCTGAAAAACTTGCCGAAGTAGCCCTGGTTGATCAGCTCGACGGGGATCTGATCCAGGCTGCTTGGCTGTGACTGCCTCAAAATTGAAAGTATCAGCTCCCTGTTTGTGTCGTTTCCAGCTTCGATCTGCGCCAGAAGCTTGAAATAGTCGCTCCGCAGGAAATCCCCCGACGACGGCGAGGACCTGCGCCGTGGCACGCGTGCGCCCGGAGGACCGCCTGAGCCCTGCTGCGGCTGAGGAACGTCTATCTTGCACTGGTAGCCACAGTCTGGACACACAAATTCGTACTCATACTCGCCCGTTGCCGCAGATGGACGTCTGCTGCGGGCCGCGCCGGATCCCTGTTCCCCGTGTGACCGGTTCTCGTTGTTTTTGAGGGCTATGGAGTCCTCGAGTCTGACGAGCTCGAGGTTGTTGGTGAGAGAGTTGTACACCACCACAGAGTTCACCGAGGTGTTATGGCTGTTTCGGGTTAGTATGGGAACGAGAAAGGGCCAAAAAACGAAAACGGGCACTCACTGAACCACGCTGAGATGATTGTCGTCGCAATTGTAACGTACAATGGACATTTAGTAGTGCTAGTGGGCAATGGCGAAGGAACTAAAAGGTGTTGAGTCTCATAGAAAAAAACGTGCCATTTTTTTTTTTATTTTTACTTCCCCACAAAAAAGTAATTGTACTTTTTAAAATCATGGAAATTTTAAAAAATCTCGAATTTTCACCAAACGTTCATTCTATTATACAACGGGCATTACAAATTTAGCAAATAATCGGTATTCTCGTCCGCAATCGTAGACACCGCAGGAACGGACTTCAGAGCAGGTTTGGAAGTGAAGCCTGCTTTGGGAGCGGGCCGCGCGAATGCGTAGCGGCCAGCACGACTGTTGATGTCTGCAACCGACATGCGGTACAACACGCTCGTGTCCAAGGACTCCGGAGACTCTTGCTGGGTTTCTGACAAGCTCTTCTCACGCACCGCGAGCTGGTTCCGCAGTTTCTGTACCGTCTGTTGGAGCCGCGAGACCTGTGCGTCTTTCTCGCTCAGCTCGCGCTGGTCTCTGGCTGTAGCGGATCGCAGAGCGTCGAGCTCTGCCAGTAGTTGTGCGTTGCGGGTCTCGAGCGAACGGGCGTGCTGACGCGCCTCACGCTCGTTCATCCGGACGCCTTGGAGTTTTGTCGTGAGCGCCTCGACTTTAAACTCGAGCTGTGCGTTTCTGACGCGTTCGGTGTCGGATTCGACGCGCTGTTTCTCCAGACGAGCGATCGAGGCCCGCAGCTCGGCCAGCTCGTTCTCGAGCTGTTTGCGCATGGTTTTCTCAGCGTTCAAGTGCCGGGAGAGCTTGGTGTTTTCGTGTTGTAGCGTTGTGAGTCGTTCGATCTGGAGCGTTGGGGGTCCGAGAGGCTTGCTCGGGGGTTCCGCTGATTCCGCTGGTTCCGCTGGCTTCGCTGGTTCCGCTGTCTTGGCCGGCTTGGCCGGCTTGGCTGCTGGTGGTAATCTATGGCTCCTTGAGCTTGCTGGGGGCTCCGTTTTGGTGATGCGCTTGCTCTTCAGCAGCCGCTCCTCTTTCTCACGCAGCTGCCTGTTGAGCTCGGCGCTGAACTGCTCGGCACGGCGCTCGCCGCGCTCGCGCTGGGACTCGGCGCGGTCGATATCGAAACGAGACTTGTCCGTGTTGAAGAGCAGTTCGTTGAGTCTGATTTTGGACCGTGACGTTTGCGAGCGTCGGATCTCTAGCGAATCATCGTCCGCGGCCTTCGACTTGCGCGCTCCAAACAGGTCCATTGCGGGTGGCTTTTGTGAAGAAAGTCGTGTTGCAAGGGCCAACGAAAACACAACTTGAAGCTACGCGTTTAAGTGTTTTGTTGTGTTTTGAATTTGCAGGGCTTCGTGGCGGTGCAGAAAGTGCACCGCCCGCACCGCCACACATGGCGCGGGCGCGACGCAGATTTTTTCTGGACGACGCAACTCCGTCCCAAAGGGGGAGGCGGAGAAACAGGCAAGGACAGCAAGGGAGAGCGCAGAGAAAGACAGAAACACAACGAGGTGGCGAGACTAACCGGCAGAACAGAAGAGAACAAACCGCCCCCACCAACGAACCGGCCCTTGTGGCCGACAAAGAACACTTTCCCCCGCGCTGCCGGCTGCCTTTTCCGTCCTCCGTGGCTGGACGACGTAACCGACTCGCGCTCGCTGATTCGTCGGTCGTCCTGAAATTCTCAATCGCCGTGTGGGTCGCGAGAGAGTCAAGAAAAAAAAAAAAACGACGAATCGTAAATTCTGGCGACTTTTCGACTGGACTGTTTTCCTACTTTTAGAGAACCCGCTTTCTTCTACAGTCTACTCGGTGGGAAAAAAAGACCAATTGGCTACAGTCAACAACACTGCTCAAGACAAGCAACAGACCAACAGCGCCAAACGTGTGCAGACAAGCCCAAAAACCCGTGTTTCCAGCTGACAGTCCTTTTTCGACCCAGGTCGTTGTTGTTAGGAAAAAAAAATAATAACATGAGAAGCCCAAAACATAGCTCAGAGACAGCAGCCGTGGCCGCACAGGCTGTCGAGGCGGCCTCGTCCGCGGCCGGCGACAGCGTGTCGGCAGGCTCCACGCCGGCCGGAGCGACCGGCTCGGTGTCGGTGGCAAACAAGGAAAACGAGTCCACCACCGAACATCTCAACACCTTGTTCTTGACACAGTTGAGAGACCTTTCCGACTCAATTAGCTCTTCATTCGACACGATTGCGACGACGCTTTCAGCGATCAGAAATAGAGCGTCGGCCATCTCGACGCTCGCATCGACGCTGACCGACCACTACGAGTCGAACCAGCAGCAGAACGGTGGGAACTCCAAGATATCGACCAAAGACATCGACGCGCGTCTGATGCTGTTCCAAGTGGCGCAGCAGGCACAGAACGGCTTGCCCAACGACGACTCTGGAGCACGCGCCGTGAAAAAGGCACGCAAGGACGACGGGTCCCAAGACGACGCGTCGGCAGCAACGACGGCAACCGAGTCGACGGCAGTCAACCTGTCGCACCGTACCTCGCGCTCTTACTCAAACGACTCGAGCATTCCGGAAATCGACCTCAACTCACGCGCGAAAAGCGTTGCCGACTTGTGGGAGGAATGGAACCTGGGTTACAGAAATCAAGAACCGCTCAAGTCGCTCGAGCGTAGGCTGGGAACCCGCTGGAGAAGAGGCCGCATAGCGAAAAGTGCCCAGAGAAGAAAGAAGGTGATTGAGTTCATCGAGAGCGAGTGCAAGCGCAACCCTGGCGTCACTGAGGAGGAAGTTGTGAGGCTTCTTGAAAACTATCGACTAAAGAAGAACAAAGGTTTGTTCTGGCTCTATGGATCGCTACCAAACCATCTGTTCAATGCCAACGGAGAACCAATCGAGTTTTTCCCCGACGGTGACGAAGTTTCTACCGATAAGGGCCCACATGATTCTGAAACTAGCAGTGTGGCTGGTGTGGCTGGTGTGGCTGAGCTGACCGGTGAAGATCGCTCTGGAAGTGGCGGTGTTGTCGCGGCTGGTCAAAATGTTGCAACTCAAGAAACTACTGCAGGCGTTGCACGTGCAGGTGTACCAGATGTGGACGTTGCTGCATCCAACGCTGCCGCTGCCGCTGCTGCCGCTGCCGCCGTTGCTGCTGCTGCTGCAGTGAAAGTGGATCAGCAGTGAGCGTTTTGCATAAGCCCGGGATTTTGTATTTATTTTTCGGATTTCGTGTCGTGCTGCCTTTGTTAATGTTTGGAGGTGTGGTTGCTTTTGTTGTAATAGAGCCGGCTTGCGTTTGTTTTTGTAGTTTTGTATATCAAGAGAGAGTTTGTACTATTAGAAAACGGTGTGTTACTCAAAAACAACAACCAGGTTTGCCCGTTGTTGCTCTATTCTATTTCTTACATCAATACAAACAAAACCGTCTATTCAGAATCCGAATGGATTGTCGGCTGTGGCATTGGCCAGGTTGGCTCTTCTGCCTGTTGGCTGGCTCTGCAAGCCAGCCCCACCAAATGAAGTCATTGGTGCATTACCAAAACCAAGTCCGGTCGGTTGAGAAACCAACTGCTGTGGCTGTGCTCCAAAAGAGTTGAACGAGGTGGCTGGTGTCGCACTGTTGAACCCTGTAGCCTGTGGTGCCAGCGACTGGCCAAACGTAGTCTGTTGCAATGGCTGTTGCAGTGGCTGTTGCAGTGGCTGTTGCAGTGGCTGTTGGTAACCGGTTTGGAAACTGTTTTGGAACCCGTTGTTTTGCAATCCCGTCTGCTGAACACCAGTTGGCTGCGAAATAGACGTGTTGGCAAACATGTTGTTCAATTGGTTAATGCCAAAGTTGGATTGTGGAACAAATCCACCCGTCTTTTGTTGGCCAACCGAGCCTCCAAACGAGGTTTGTGGCATGAAACCAGTTGGCTGGGTCTGGAAACCAGTTGGCTGGATTTGGAAACCAGTTGGCTGACTCTGGAATCCAGTTGGTTGGCCAAACGAGGTCTGTGGGATCGTGTTGAGATTGATGTTCAAGTTCATTCCCGTACTCAAAGGCATCAGACCACCAGTCTTCATTGTTGGCTGCATTGGTGGCATCGCAGCCAACGAGCCAGTTTGGAGCGGCAACAAGTTACCACCAGTCCGCTGTGGCAACTGACCAACCTGGCCGAACGAAGTGGATGGCATGCCGCCTGTCTTGTTCAGCACAAGACCGGTTGGCTGCAAAGGAACAAGCCCACCGGTTGGCTGTGGCAGCTGGGCACCAAACGTAGTGAACGGCATAGGCATAGCTCCACCAGTCTTTTGCATAGCAGTGAAACCGGTCTTGTTGGCTGCAAGACCCGTTGGTTGCAGCGGCATGTGTCCAGTAGCTTGGCCAGTGAGCATCGGAACCATCGTAATCGGCATAAACCCGGTCGGCATAGGCATGAGCGCGCCGGTTGGCTGCGCAAACATCGTTCCCGACGTGGTTTGGGGCTTGACAGGAGCTGGTGCGCTGGAAGTTGTAGTCACTGGCTTCAACAGCGGCTGCTGAGACGTAGCACCGGTCTTGGTAGCCTCCATTGGCTTGATGTTCACAAGGTCTTGGATGGAACCAGTCATTTGAGGAGCCACTGGTTTAGGAGCAGGCTCGTTTGTCTTGGCCGCTGGCTTCAATGACCATGCATCGTCTTCAAACTGTTGCTGCTGTTTGCTGAGCTGAGCGCCGTTGACCGAATCGCCCACGTTTCCGTTGCCTGTCTTGTTGGTCTTGAGAACACCATCACCTCCGCTAAACAATCCGCCGTTGCTGTTCTGTCGCTGAGGTTGTGGCTGTGGCTCTGCTGGTTTGCGGTTGAACTTGGTGTCTAGATACTTGTTCACACGCAAAATGTCACCTTCCCGCAAACCAAGGGTACGCATCAGCGAAGAAGTGATGTCTGCCTCAATCGACTCATCCATTTGCTCGGTTGCAAAGTTGCGTGCGTACTTGTCACACACATTTGCATCAACACCACAGGTGACAAAGAAGTCGAACCAGTACTCGTACAGTTTCTCGTTCATTGGAGGCTTTGACGAGCGTGGAGCCGAGGTAGAAGTCGTAACGGCTGCCACAACAGGCTCCGGCCGCTTGGACGACGAGCGGTGGCTGCCACTGCTCGACGACGATTTGTAGTTGTCCAGAGACATACCAGTTATGCGCTCCACGTATTCGAGATCTTCAGTAGAAAGCTTTGGAGCAGCAACAGCAATCTTGACACCGTTCACCTTGTGCAGATGGATCTTGCCGTCGGAACAACCCAAGAACTCCGCCTCCACTTTAAAAGCTCCAGAACGATCGATCCACGTGCGAACTCTGTGAGGATTAGGCTTCGAAGAGTCTCTATCTCTGTCGGCACCACTTTTCGACCCCGACGACGACGAAGAACGTGCTCTTTTATCACGCTCTCTCTCGTCAGCACGACGAACGCGCTCACGCTCTTCTCTGTCGCGCAACTCTCTCTCTTTGCGCTGCTGGCGCCGTCTCTGGCGTTCGATCTCTTCTCTCTCCCTCTGCAATTGCTCTTGCTCGCGACGCTCGCGCTCCAAGTCCTTGGAACGCTTCTTCTTTGGACTCTTGAGGGAGCTTTGCGACGACCGTCTAGAGAACAGGTTCCGTAGAGTGGACCCTCCAGCCGAAGACGACGAGGATGACGAGACAACTTTAACGAAATTGGATGGAACCACACCTTGCTTGCCCGTGGTGACATTTTGGACCATCCACCACTCTTTCGACTTCTTGTCGTTGATGATGTACACGGAATCACCTTCAAAACAGCTCAATTCGTCTGGCGATTCTGCTTCGAAATCGTACAGGATCTTACCTTGTTTCTTCGACGATGGCGGAATCGATGCCTCCTTCACGTCCCGCAAAGCGTTCATCGAGGTCATACCTTTCATGTCGGCCAGGATCGTCACGATTGCCTCAGCAGCGTCTTTGGAGCCTGCGTGCAGTTCATAAGATGCCACAGGGTTGCGGAAGTCAAGAAAAACGTGCTTTTTCTCGTGGTTGTACGAGGCGAGGTCCGAGATGTTCCAGTCCCGCGCGTGCGAGCTGCCGCTAGGGGTGATAAAGATCAGCGAGTTCCCGATCGACAGGACAGCCTTCTTCTTCTTACGACCGTCAATCTCGTGCACGTTCCAGGTGAAAAAGTCGTCTTTGTAGAATTCGTCTGGATGCTGTTCTGCCGGAGCCGAGTCGCTGAAAGCAGACCGACTGCTTCTCCGCGAGCTCGCGGTGTTGGTGCGCGGTCTTGATGGCATTGGAGGCGGAGCGTCGTCCTCGTGTGCGTCGATGGCCGAAGGTCTAGGGAACTTTTGTGGAGCAGGGGCCTCTATTTCGGGAGCCGGCGACGTTTGCAGGGACGGTCTGTCAACACGTTGCGGTGGGGGTGGGAAACTCATGAGAGCGGGCCCGGAACCGTACGCCGAGCTGGCTGCTGATGGAGCAGCAGCAGGCAAACCCGGTGCGCCCGGTGCGCCCGGGGCTGCGGTTTCAATGTAGTTTGCCGGAACAAACCCAAACTGGCCGCCCGAGATCCCCACGAGGATCCAATTAGGGTCGTTTGAGTCGTAGACGTCGAAAACAGTGCCCTCGGTAAAGCTGAGTTCTTCTTCAGTCTGCTTATCGTAGTCGTAGAGAGCAGTGGCGTGGGAAACGACGGGAGCCGGCTCAATGTACGTGGAAGGCACTAAGCCTGAAGGCTCGTCGACGTCGGCGTCAATGACCCTTTTTTTGACCTTCCACCATTCGTCGATGTCCGACTTTTCGAGAAGATACAGGAGGTCACTTTCCTGGATGGACAGTTCCTCGTCGTTCTGCGCCTGGTAGTCATAGAGAGCGACGTAGATTCCAAGAAACGCAGAGGCCATGGCGGGGAAAACGAGGGGGAAAAAACGAGGGTGGTGTTAATTGCGAGACGGAGAGAAAGGGACAAGGGGAACAAAGAGGTTGGCGGTTTTATTTGCGTGTGTGTTCTTTTTCAAGGGTGGGAGATGTGGAAAAATGGCAGAGTCGATCGGCGCGACGGCAGCGGTGCGAGCGAGCAAAGCGAGCGAAGCGAGCGCAATGAGCGAAGCGAAGTGTGATTCATTCACGGCTCACTCACGGCAAACTCACGTCTCCATCAGGATTCACTCACGACAAACTCACGTCTCTATCAAGATTCACTCAAGATTCACTCACGACGAGCGAACGACGAGCGAACGACGAGCGAAGCGATTCGTTCGCTCGTCGACGCGTCGCCGCGTCTCCGCTGCAGCCGCGCCAACGTGCGCACCTCCGTGCTACCCGGCCGCGGCCTTATCTCTGCCATCCCTGTCGTGCAACCGCAGCTGCCACACACCTTTCGCCATATCTACGATATCTACTTGCTTCACGGCTGGGCCGGAAGCCTAGAACAACGCCGGGTAAGCAAACGCAGGCCACTGCACCGCACCGCTCACCTGGTTGCATGGTTGCCGTTTTCGGTATAATGGAAAAATGTCAAACCTGTATCCGATAGTGTTCCTTTCTTTTTACCCGCACAGCGTCGGCGCCAGCGATAGGCTGACGGCCAGCGCAGACACGCAACGAGTTGCAATCGAGATGCAGTTTTAGGTTTGGACCTAGACTTTTGAAACGAGATGCGAGCAGCAGGGCCGCCAATGGGCGGACTGGCGGCCATTGGCCATCAGGCCGCCCATTGGCACCATTGGCACCATTGGCACCCATTGGCACCCATTGGCGCTCGTGGGGCCGCCGCTGCTGCGGCCGCCGCTGCGCGCTGCCGCCTCCCCGGAACAGCTCCCGCACCTGGGCGCGAAAACGCCACGGGGCCCTCCCCATGTTTTCTCCAAAAAATATATTTGTATTTTATTGTAACCAAGCGGCTCAGCCCAGTATATAAATATTTACTGATCCATCATAATTTTTGTGACGCTACTAAACTTTTTGATTCCACCTGTACATCTGCTACTCTGGCAGTTTGCAATTCCATCGAATCACACAGTTTTCCGTTCCTCTCTGACCCATAGAGTCCATCCTCGTCACAGCAGCAGAACCCGCGCGCCTTCAAGAAGAACTAGTGCCTCCTTTTTTGGGCTCTTTTTTCCTACTGTGCTGGCGCACTCCCACCAGTCGCAACAACCAAGGCGCCACAACATATAAAGATGGTGAGTACCCGTCGCCCGCGGCTAGCTGTCTGTCGCCCGCTACCGTCCTGTTACTAACCAGCGTGCGTCCTACGCCGCCCTTGCAGCAGTTTGAATTTGATGAGAAGTTGCACATCAACACCAGCGCTAACAACAACAACATCCCTCTTCCCCTCGCCAAGGATAAACTCGTCATGACGCTGCCGCTGCCGCTGCATCTCGCGAACGAGTCGGCCGCAGTGATGACTGCGACCCCTGCCACCACCACCACAGAGCCCCGTCGCAACTACAGCGATCCGCTGATCTCGCCCAGCCTGATCTCCACACCCAACGCCAACCACCATCTCACAGAGCTCGCGGGCGGAACGTCAAAGGGAAGCAACTATACCCACTACAGCCACCAGCACCAGAACTCGCTCTCGTCGCTCAACTCGTCGATCTTCAACCCGGCGCCGGGCTCTCTGACCCACGGTGTCAGTGGAAGCAGCACAACAGTTTCTGACATGTACGGCGCAGGGGCAGCAGCAGGGGCCGGGGCCGGAGCCGCAGGCGGCTCTGGCACCTGTCCGTACACGGGCGAGCCGCTCACCCCGCCGGACTACTTCAACGGACACTCCGGCGTGTTTGACTCCCACAGCCGCAAGAGCTCTGTTTCAAGCTCGATCTGGAACCAGACCCCGAGTCTCAAGCTGTACTCTCCCTGGGTTGGCGGAAGCGGCGGTGGCGGCGGCACCACCGGCGGCAACCCCACCGGCGCGGCAGCATCCACAGCCACGGCCGCCGGTGGTGGCAGTGGCACTGCCACCAGCATTGGAATGGGGATCAACACTGCAAACGCTGGCCAGAACTACTCTTTGAGCGAGCTCGATGCTCTCAGTCTTTTGGAGGTTCCAGCGATGCATTCGGTTCCGTCGATTCCTTCGATCCCTGCTCTACAGCACCACCATTCGTCCAAGTCTGATGTGTCTCTGGACGAGCAGAAGATGCAGCAGCGGCAGAGACTGCTATCGTTGCAGCAGGCTCCGGTCAGCATGTCATCGTTTGAGAAACAGTTTCAAGGTTTGTCTGTGGGGAGCAACGCTGTTGCGGCCGACAGCGGAAACAGCACTCAGCAGTCTGCCCAGAGAAGAAGTCTGGTTTCGATCTCGTCTGCCACCGTTCTGGACGAGTCGACCGACATTCTTGGCCTTTCAAAAGACCAATATGGGTGCAGGTTTTTGCAGAAGAAGATTGACGAGGACTTTGGCAAGTATTATCCGTTGATTTTTGGCGAGATTTACAACCACTCGACCGAGTTGATGACTGATCCGTTTGGGAATTATTTGATACAAAAGATCATTCTGAATGCCAGCTGCGATGAGCTTAGCTTGATTCTGACCAACATCTCGCCCTTTATTTACAGCATCTCGAAGAATCAGCATGGAACCCGTGCATGCCAGAAGCTAATTGACTGTCTGTCTACTCCGACGCACCACCGGCTGTTGGAGGAGTGTTTGTCGCCGCAGATTGTGAGTTTGATTCAGGACTTGAATGGGAATCATGTGATTCAGAAGTGCATTTCGAATTTCCAAAATGAGGACTTGCAATTCATCATTGATTCGATCTGCAACAACATGATCAAAATCGCTACCCACAAGCATGGGTGTTGTGTGCTGCAAAAGCTCTTGAACAAGGCCAACAACGAGCAGGTTATTCAGCTGGGTCAAGAGATTGTTCGCAACTCGATCATTTTGATGCAAGACCAGTTTGGCAACTATGTTGTGCAGTATCTGATTACGGTGGACATTTTCTTGCTCAACAATGAGCTAATCAAAATCATGGTTCCGTACATTTGTGAGCTTTCTGTTCAGAAGTTTTCTTCGAACGTGGTTGAAAAATGTCTCAAGATTAGAGCGGGTGACGATTACAACCCACTGTTTGAGGCTCTTTTACAACCCGCGATCTTGACCACGTTGATCAAGGATCAGTATGGAAACTACGTGATCCAGACGGCGATGGATCTGTCGTCTCCTGAGTACAAGGCTCGGTTTGCAAATTCGATCAAGCCACTGCTACCACTGGTTCGGTTCACGTCTTTTGGCAAGAGAATTTACAACAAGGTGATGTCGATCATCAACGACAATGAAAAGAACAACGAGAAATTACAACAAAGCTTTTCTCAGCTACTTACTAATCAGCTGTTGCCACCAATTGAGTTGGGTAAAAGCAGCAGCAGCAGCAACAGTGGCGGTATCAATGAATTTATGAGGGCTAATGGTGTGGAGAAGTATCTCTAGTTGGTGGTGTGTGCATTTTTCTCTGGTCTTTTTTATTACTCCTTACTTCAACTACATTTTTTTTTATTTTACGTTGATGATGCTATTTCTTTGTTTGACATTTGTGGGATTGGTTTTTTTGGTTGGAATTGTTGAAATTGGTTGGTTGTGTGAGTGTGTGCTCTTTGTTATTGTTACTATTACGTTATTATAAGTACTACTATTAAACTGTTTTTCTTTCTCTATACTTGGTTGGCGTTCGTTTGGTTCTTTCCCTGTTTTTTTTGTTACTAGTGTCGTTTTATAAACAGAGCGACGAGCGAAGCGAGTCGTGTTCGAGCTGATTATACATTGGGGGTTTGAACGAGCGAAGCGAGTGTGACGAACGTAGGAAGGTCGAGGGAAGCGAGCCAGTGCACTGCTAGCCAGTGTCGCTCACTCAGGCCTCGTTCAGACAGACACAGACAGAACCCGAACAGGCTGAGTCAGACTCGCTAACTCAGACTCGCTTACTCAACTCGCTTACTCAACTCGCTCTCTCAGACTCGCTTCGCTCGTCGAGTCGCCCTTTCTGGCAGTGCATGTTCTAAAAATATTTGATCCAGATCAGGAAAGGTGATTTTTTTCTCGGGTAAAGTTGGGGAATGTTATAGAGGGATGGGCCAGAAGGAATTGCACTAGACTGGAGAGGCCAATTGAGAGTGAAGATGGACAAGGTGAAGGAACATATCACGGAGGCGACGTGGGGTCTTCTGAGCGAGATGGAGA
Source organism: Ogataea henricii (assembly GCA_003705115.2). Classification (NCBI taxonomy): domain Eukaryota; kingdom Fungi; phylum Ascomycota; class Pichiomycetes; order Pichiales; family Pichiaceae; genus Ogataea; species Ogataea henricii. The sequence continues at coordinate 115,672 of PPHT02000006.1, forward strand.
AAGATGCTTTTGAGTTCAACTTCTGGACGCCTGACTATCGGACTGGGTTTTCGACTTTGGTTGGTGTTTTGACGAAAGAAGGTTTATCTGGGCTGGACGAGGTGTCTCGGTTTGTCAGCCGCAAGTACGAGCACGAGACGGTGTTCTGCCACGCGTTGTACGAGCGGGCCAGTGCGGAGAGTGCGCGTTTGGATCAGACCGGTGTTGCCGGTGCAAGGGTGTTGAGCGGAGACTGTGTGGTTCAAGAGATGGTGCAAGAGTTTGACAATGAGGCCAAGGTCCGGAAACGGTACTCGCTGGCATTGAGACGCGAGATCCTGGAGCCGATGGCGGAGTTCCGTGCGGCCTATTCCGGGGCGTTGGAGGGTTTCCCTGCGGAGATATATGCACTTTTGGACCAGTACGAGCATGGACAGCGCAAGATGGTCCAGTTGCGGAGCAGCTACCGACAAAAGGCGAGAGAGTTGGCCAAAAACGGGCCCGGGGATGCTGTTTCAGAGGCGCGTGTGGCTGAGGTGGCGCGGGGACGGCGGCGGAAGGAGCTGTTTGAGACAGAGCCAGCCAAGTATGTGTTTGGAGGGGGCAAGATGGAGATTGGCAAGCAAGAGCTGGTGGAGGTTCTTCGGGCTTTGGTCCAAGGCTGTTCTCACGAGCACGAGACACGGAGATTCCCGTTCCAGAAGCGCACGCGGCTGCTTGTTTCGGAAGGAAACGTTCTGGTGAGTTCGCTTGTTGGGTGCGAGCTTGCTGCGATGGTGGATTCCGTGTACAAGGCGGAGATGTTTGGGCAGTTTTTGGTTGACCATGGGTTTTTGCGCAATCTGAGCGACCGAGACGGGCGGTTTGGAAACATCAGCGAGTGGGTTTTCGAATGGACAGAGAAGGCCATTGATCTGGGGCAGTTGGAAGGTCCTGATTTGCCGGTGTCGACTTTGGCAGCAGACTACGAGGAGCTCGAGAGCAGGTACATGTGGAGCGTGGTGGAGCTGGACGGGTTGCGGTGTGCAGTTGAAGAGCGTCTTTTTGCAGTCTATCGTGCTCTGAATGCTCTGGAACTGCAGAGATTGGTGCTGTTGCAGAGCTGGCTGCGTGTGTATGTGGACCAGACTTTCAGACACGAGTACGCTGACTACAACAGTGCGTTGAACAGCAGAGACACAACGCGGTTGAAGAGCACGGCGCAAAGTCTCAAGAGCTTGAAAGACGCTGTAGGGCTGATGAACCCGAAAATCGATGCGAGAACGCTTGTTGAAAGGCACAAGACAGGCGGATTTGTGTCTTTGGTGGAGACGTTCGAAGGTTTCAGAGGCAAGAAAGTGGTTCAACTGTTTGGCAACCGGCTTTCGAGTGTGATTCGTCTTGAGCATCGGCCTGTTCCTGCCGTTGTTCTTGCTCTTGTGACGCGGATCGATGCGCTAGCAACAGAGACACTCAAAGGAACCTGCTGGTGGAAGCAGAAGCAGCCTGCCGACTGGAGCAGTGTTTTCGCTCTGAGAGCTCGGCTGAACGGTGTGGCTCGGCTGGAGTCTGAGTTCTACAGTCCGCGGGACGGAGTGATGTCGAAAGAGGCGCGTCGTCGGTACAGTTCGAGGATCGAGGAAGCGTTCGAAGGTGACGATCACGATCAGGACGCGCCGCAAAGACTGTTTGTGCTGCTGAACGTTTTGAAAGTGTACTTTTTGCAGCTTCCAGAGTCGCTGATTCCCGGGAAATACATACCAAAGCTGAACTCGATCTATGCCGGTGCTGAGAACGCTTCGTGCGGCGAGTTGTTTGAGAGTGTGCTGAACAGAACGCCCGACAATCTGAGCACGCTCAACTGTCTTGTGTTGCTCTGGGACACTCTGCTGGAGAGCACGGCGTGCGAGAGCCGCGACGGCGTGCTCCGGCTGCTCGCGAGGGTGTTTGTCGAGGCGATTGTCCGCCCAGATGCCGACGAGTCGTATCAGTTCAACCACGCGTACGGAATTAGGTTGGTGAGGGACTTGTTAGGGTGCAAGGGGCGTTTGGCGGGGGCGATCAAGGAGAAAAGCGAACGGAGAGCCAAACGAACGACGAGCGAAGGGGGTCATGAGTGAGCTAGTCTGCGAGCAATAACGAGCAATAACGAGCGAAGCGATTCATTGCGACTTGTTGCGAATTTTCGTTAAGGTGGATAGCGAAGCGACTGTTGATTTACTGCATTGCACCGGCTCGCTTCGCCCGTAGGGCACCCACTCATGACTCGCTTCGCTCGTCATTCGCTCGTCTGATTACCTAAATAAGGGCTTAGTATTATGTATGTATATAACGAGTTCACTAGCGAATTGGATCAACGATTACCTCACTCGCTTCGCTCATTCGTTCGTGCGAATTCTTTCATCGTTCGCTAAATGCTCACAGATTATGCTAAACAATCACTACTCATTCGCTGAATACTAGTCTCTGAATACCTATTAGTACTCACTCACGACTCGCTTCGCTCGTCGTTCACTCCCCGCTCGTGGTCCTCCTCTTCGCCCTCTCCCACGCACTCAACCTCTTCCTCTTCTTCGTATTCGAATCAGTAAACTCCCTCGTATTGTCAAACATACTCCAGTCCTCACCGAAGAACTCGTTTCTCTGCTTCTTCTTCTTTTCCTTAGCAGACATCTTGAGCTGAGTAGCAGGCAGTCTTGTGAAGTTCTCCTCCTCGTACCTCGTGATCTCCGCCTCTTTCTCAAGCTGTTTCTGCGTCTTCAAGTCGCGCCCCTTGTTCAGAATCGTCGATCCAATCGAAGTCTCCAGAGCAGGAGCCTCAGAAATGTCTTGCAAATACTCGTCCATAGATTGCAAGTTTCTTTGTCTTTTCTGGTTCGAAGAGTCGTTTTCGGAGAACTGAGGCGGCAACACTGCAGCAATTTTTGGCGGTCTGTACTTCTCTTTGCTCGTTTCGTCCGCATCCTCTTCGTCTGCCTCTTGTTCGTCGTCGCCGCTGCGCTTGGTCGACGCCTTGAGTCCCGGGCCGGCCGATTTCAGGAACGCAGAAGCGTCTGGTCTGTAATTAAGTCCATCGTCCTCCTCCTCGGAATCTTGCTCCCCCTCCTCGTCTTCGTCACTTGAAGCAGCAACCTTTTGCGACTTCAGATCAACCTCGTTTTGCTCCTTCTCTCTTCTTTGGTACGCCCCAACAAGCTTGTCCAGTTGATAGTTCAGCTTCTTCTCCAGCGATTTCACACCTCTGTCGAGCGTCACTCTTTGCGTTATTGTATTCTTCACAGCGCTTTCTCTAACGGATGCATTCTCCTCAAGCACAGAATCCTTGTCGTTGGTCATCGAAACCACCTTCGAGCCCAAAATAAGCAGCAAGTTGTTCAGATATGACAGAAGGGCAGAGTTTTTGAGCGACAAGAGCGAAACCCCTTCGAGCGAGTCTTTCTGGCCCATTCCAGACTCTTTCAAGAGTGTCTTCACAAGCTCTGGATGGTTGTTGGAATCTTCGATAAAAGATGCCAGATTGTCCAGCGAGCCGGACGTCGAGGTCAACGACTCAGATATCTGACTCAGCAAGCCGTCTACCGATGTGTTGGGTGTAGACATGGTTGTGTTAGTGTGGTTGTTGTTGTTGTTGTTGTTGTCTGTAGAGGACTTTAGAGATAGATGTAGAAAACAGTGAAATTTTTTTTTTTTTTTGAATTTTTGAATTTTTTTTTTTTTTTTTCTAATCAGGAATATTTTAGGTGACTGAAAAATTGAAAGTAGCACTGGACAAGTTTCGAGTAGTAGTAGGGTGGCAGGTGGTGGGTCACGGAAGTTCATGGAGTATGCTTCAGGGTACCGACGTTTGAGTTCCGTTTTGAGATGTCCCCGTCATTTCCTCCCAAGCTAAGCTCTCTTCTCAGTCAGATCTAATAAATTTCACAGCCTGGAAAATTTATCTGAAAATTTTTTTTTTATTTTTTATTTTTTGTATAAAATTTTTTTTTTTTTTAACAAAAAAATTCCTACAACACAACCCATGATAAAGAGGTTATCCAACTGAAGTATTTTGCTGGACAAACGTATTCAAAATGGTGAGTATTTGCACTGAGAAACGCTCTGTCAACGACTACTAACGCCCCGACAGCCTCAAAACGAATATATCGAACAACACATCAAACAACATGGTAGAAGACTAGATCATGACGAGAGAAAGCGTAAGAGAGAGGCCAGAGAGTCTCACCGTGTGGCCAAGGACGCCCAGAACTTGAAGGGATGGAGAGGTAAGCAGTTCGCCAAACAACGGTACTCCGAGAAGGTGGCGATGAAGAAGAAGATCAAGGCCCACGAAGAGAGCAAGGTCAAGGGTCCTTCGAAGCCAAAGGAAGACGACGGAGAAGCATTGCCTACATATCTTTTGGACAGACAGCAACAGACCACTGCCAAGGCCATCACGTCTTCTTTGAAGCAAAAGAGAATGGAAAAGGCAGACAAGTTCTCGGTGCCGCTTCCAAAGGTCAGAGGTATCAGTGAAGAGGAGATGTTCAAGGTGGTGAAGACTGGTAAGTCCAAGACCAAGTCCTGGAAGAGAATGATCACAAAGCACACTTTTGTTGGTGAAGGTTTCACCAGAAGACCTGTGAAACTCGAGAGAATTATCAGACCGTCTGCTTTGAGACAGAAGAAGGCGAACGTGACGCATCCTGAGTTGAAAGTGACTGTTTTGCTTCCAATTCTTTCTGTCAAGAAGAACCCTCAGTCCCCAATGTACACCACTCTGGGTGTTCTCACCAAGGGTACCATTATCGAGGTGAACGTTTCCGAGATGGGTATGGTCACTGGAGGAGGTAAAGTTGTCTGGGGTAAGTATGCGCAAATCACGAACGAGCCTGATAGAGATGGTGTGGTGAATGCTGTTTTGCTTGTGTGAGGGGAGGTTTTTTATCTGTGTTTATTTGAGTTTATATCACCATCGCCAACCACGTACGAATATATCCGTCTAATTTTATCTACGCTGCATCCGTACACCGGCTGGCTCATGCAACTTTGGCGGGTAGTGCTCGGGAACCAAAAGTTTGTTAGGGCACAACAAAACGGCAAAAAAAAGATGGCGTTTCTTATCGAATTGTGGAAACCGCCCTCAATTATAAAACGATAACCCTCTTTCCCTTTTTCTTTTTTGAAGCCCAAACCACTTTTCCTTCGATTAAACTCCTTCTTTCACTCAACTACTTATTTCTGGACCTCTCTGCTTTGCTCAAAAGAGGCCAGAAACCGTGTTGTTTTTCTTGCTACTACCGTTTGTCACTCGCTCACCAGTCCACCACTCTTTGACATGAAACTCTCCTTGTTTGCCACTGCTGGCCTTTTTGCCGCAATGGCCAATGCCGCCCCGGCCCTGTTGTCTCTGAACCAACAGGAACAGCAGGTGGTTTTGCAGCCAGATTCTTATCTTCCGGAGGTTGAAACTGAGGCTCTTCAGGCTCTTATTACCGAAGAGGCTCTCAGAGCAAGATCCGAACGTTTGTTCAAAATTGCCGAGCACTCTGTCAAGGAGTTCGGCCATCCAACAAGAGTCATTGGCTCCCCTGGTCACTGGAAAACCATTGACTACATCAAGGAGGAGATTTACAAGCTCGGCCACTACTACAACGTTTCCGTCCAGCCTTTCCCAGCGTTTATGAGCGAAATCTATAACATCAGTCTGACGGTCAATGGAGCCACTCCTAGCTCGCTCATCGAGATGGATATGAGTCCTTCGACGCCAAACAAGGATTTCGTCACGGCTCCTCTGGTTGTGGCAGCAAACAATGGCTGTCAGGAGTCTGACTATCCCCCATCAACTGCGGGCTCGATTGTGTTGGTCAAGAGAGGCGTGTGTGCGTTTGGTGACAAATCTGTTTTGGCCGGCAAGCTCGGCGCAAAGGCTGCGATCATCTACAACAACGAAAAGGGCGAAATTAGAGGAACTTTGGGTGTTCCTCCAAAAGACACTGTTGTTGCGCCTACAGTGGGTATTTCCCTCGAGGATGGGTTGGCTTATGTGGAGTTGGTTTCTCACAGCAACGTGACTGCCTCTGTGCTGGTGGACTCCTTTGTTGGTGAAATCGAGACTCTCAATGTCATTGCCGAGACCCTCGAAGGTGACGACGAGAACATTGTGATGTTGGGTGCCCACTCTGACAGTGTCACTGCCGGTCCTGGTATCAACGATGATGGTTCTGGTACCAACTCGTTGCTTGAGGTTGCGAAGCAGCTGACCAACTTCAAAGTGAACAACAAGGTGAGATTCGCATGGTGGGCTGCTGAGGAGGAAGGTTTGTTGGGATCTAACTACTACGCAGAGCACCTGACACCTGAGGAGAATTCAAAAATTAGACTGTTCATGGATTACGATATGATGGCAAGTCCAAATTATGAGTATGAAGTGTACAATGCATCAAACGACGTCAATCCTGTGGGTTCGCAAGAGTTGAGAGACTTGTATGTGGACTACTACACCGAGAAGGGTCTTGACTACGTTTACGTTCCATTTGATGGAAGATCCGACTATGTTGGGTTCATTACTCACGGTATTCCTGGTGGAGGTATTGCAACTGGAGCTGAGAAGAATAATGTTTTCAATGGCAAAGTTCTTGATCCATGTTATCACCAGCTGTGTGATAACACGTCGAACATTGCGTACGATGCATTTGTGATCAACACCAAGCTGATTGCCCACTCGGTTGCCACATATGCGAAGTCGTTTGAAGGTTTCCCTGTGAGAACGAAGGCTGCTGATGCTGCGACGGTTGCGTCTGCTGCGTCGTCGTCGTCGTACGGTGACTTCAAGTACCGTGGGTCTCATTTGATTATGTGATGCTGCGTGTAACGTAACATGACTGGTTGTAACTTTTTTAGTGTTCATTTTTTTTTTCCATCGTTACAAAATACAAAGATTCATATTAGACTCTCGTGAGATAAGATATATTACAGTTGGTTGAGGTACTGGTCCATGGTGAACATTTTCCTGTTCTCGGTTGAGGTGGTTGTAGTGTTGGAGTTGGAAGCAGGCGGATCTTCCAAAAATTCCTTGAAGTTGATGCGGTTACTGAGTTTGAGTTTTCCCAGAGGAGCGGAGGTATCATGAGATTTAGCGTGTTTGGAAAGGCTTGACTTTGGCTGTTGAGGTTTTGTTGAATGGGAGAACACGACTGGGGTTGAGTTCAAATCTGGGGTGATTATGTCACTCAGTTTGGAAGGAAGAGTGTTGATTGTGTTGACGGAATTTCTATTTTGGGGGTCGTTTTTCAGCACTGGACTTCGAGGGATTCTGAACGGAGGAGCAGGTGGGTCCACCGATGGACGGGGAGTGACGTGTTGTTTGCGGAGCGAGGCCCTGTTTCTTTTGTGTTCGTTGGACTCGTTCAGATTATTGTGTGTTGTATTCATTGGAAGGGAGATTGAGGACTCGTTGATTCCGATGTAGGAAGATGGAGAAGGGTCAGACAAGAGATCGCGGGTAGATTTCGAAGGGATTGATGAGGTTTCCGCAGAGACGGGAGCAGAAGCAGTGTCTGTGGAGTTGGAAGAAGGCAGTTGGAACAGTTTGGCGAAAGATCCTTTGAGACGAGTTGAAGTTGGTTTTTCAGGTGATGAATTAGTGGTTGAAGAGGATGAGGAATTGACCGAGTAGCTGAGCATGTCTGCTTCGTAATCGTTCAACAGGTCGCCGGATTTCGAGTTTCTGAGCATGTGATCGGTGGCAGAGTCGTGCTTGGAGGAGGCGGACTCGCGGGATTTGGCGAGCGAGTCGAGTTTCTTTGTGATGGAGTCGTTGAGTTTCATGTAGCTTTGGTAGTCTTTTGTATCTGTGAAGTACCTGAACAGCTTGTGGCGTTTGACGCCCTGGAGACTGGTTCTGAGCTCTGGGTTCTTCAGAAACATCTTCTTGAGCAAGTCCACGAGCGACTTGAAGAACTCGACGAGCTTGTGGTTGTAATCGAATCGGAGGTTGTTGTTGTCTTTGATGCGCTTCAAGAGGTAGCAGCTGTTCATGTTTGACGGAAGAACGACGTCTTTGCGCTCGATGTCGTTGAACAGTCGGAACTCGTTCTCGTTGTAGAAAGGGAAGCTGTCGAAGAAGAGATAGTGGAGCGTGATTCCGAGAGACCAGACGTCGATCTTGAATCCGAGATCGGCTTCTTTTTCTTTCTTCATCTTGAGCTGCAGGAACTTGAGCGAGAGCGCGTTGGAGCGCGCCTCTGCATCGGACGCTGGCGTCGAGGCAGTGTCAACCTCGTTGCAACAGATTTCGGGCGGAATGAAGAGCGGAGTTCCTACTATCTTCCTAAAGATCTCAAAGTTGTCGTCGGTGAGGTTACCCGTGAGCCTGTAGCACGTTCCGAAGTCGGAGATCTTGACATTTCCGAGGTAGTCGACAAGCAGATTGGACGGCTTGATGTCTCTGTGGACGATGTTTTGGAGGTGGAGGAACTCCAGACCGTTGACTATGGCTCGCATCTTGGTCTGGATGTTCTGGAGACGGTCGCAAGAAGGCGGATACTCGGCGAAGTTGGCGTGGTTGAGCTCTCCGACGGAACAGTACTCGCTGATGAAGTAGATCTTGTCGTTGGCGGAGTTGTTGATGATGCTGTAGGACTGGAGCAGGTGCGGGTGCTTGAAGTGGTTGAGCAGTTTGATGATTCTGATCTCGTTCTTGATCCTGTGCAGGTTGGACACGTTCGACAGGCTCAGGATGGGCTTGTCCATCTTCTTGTTGCCTATGATCTTGACGGCGTAGTAGAACTCGCCGGACGTATCGTTTCGCAGCTCCGACATGCGGTGGTCGGTGGGCGTCGAAACAAGGATCACCTTGCCAAACCTGCCATCGCCGAGCTTGCGGATGGTTTTGAACTCGCTCAGATGGAAATCCTGGCCCTCTCTGCTCATGGTGGGGGGCGCGGGCATGCGAGAGGTCCGGGGGCGAGGGGGAGAACAAAGAGGTGAAGGGCTGGGTGTGGTGAATAAGAAGACAACAGAAACACGTTTGCCCAGCTCGAGAGCGACGCGTTTCGACGCGAACCAAGCCTCGACTCGGGGAGGTTACCCGGAAACGGGGAGAGCTGAAATGAATTTTTTTTTTTTTTTTTTGGCTTTGGCTTTGGCTCTGGCTTTGGCTTTGCTCCGGTGAAATTTTTTTCCACCGTATATAAACCCGCGAGTCCCCCCCCAGTGCACTCTCTACACTTTTTTTTACTCCTCTTCCTCCTGTATCGTCGCCAGAGGATCAGATTCTATACGTACATGGCTCTTGCCTTTTACCAGAGCCATCCGGGATCTGTCCTCACTTCAAATGGCGTTATTTGCATTTTTTGGAACTCCATAGCCCTGCGCAACTGCTGTAGTGTAGCCAGTTGGTGTCGGGGCTCTCTGTGGCAGGTACTCTATATGGGACTTGCCAAGGCAGAGAACTGGCTGAAAAGTTGGTCAAGTAAACCAGACGCGTGCGGTCGCGGTCGTATAGCGAGCTGTGCACACTCGCACAGCTCGCACAATGGCACTCTTGGTGCTGTAGATGGCCATTGTGCAGACATTCCATAACGGGTAAGTGTCTGTGTCGAGACGCGTTTCCATGGTCGAGACCCGCGTGCAGCGCGTGGCCGTGCGCAGAGCCGCACGAATCGGCACGCGGAATCCCTTCTCCTCATCCCTTGCACGCGTTCGCGAACAGAAAAGAGGGAAAAAAAAAAAAAAACACAGGGTTCGCCTAAAAAAATTGAAACGATATTTTTTTTTGTTGTTGATCTGGTTAATCACCGCTGGCGATTCTGTCCGCTAAGTATCGCAAACACTCTTGCGAGCCACACACAAGCTCTGGCCGGCTTCCCCCCTACTGAAACCAGCGCACACACTCGTTTATAGCGCGTTTCAGACCACTTTGCACAGGCATTCTCAACACTAGTCTCTCATTATAAGCCCTGTTGTACTCAGTGGCAACGCGATGAACACGATTTTTTGGAAGCGAGATAAGTGTTCCAAAGGTACCCAGTATTGCCAGACGGGAAGCGACATCTCCACAGCTGGGATCGTTCTTGCAGTGGTGATCCCCGTGGTTGCGGTAGCTATTGCAATGGCGTTTTTTATTTGGAGAGCGTGGAGGAGAAACAAGAAAGAGGCACTGGAAGACGATGACCCTGATTTCAACGGTGACAACACGATTTTGCCCGACTACCCGTCGAAAGACGAGTATTTCGGTGGTGTCGAGAATCCGTTCGACACCGCGAGCGCGGTCAGATACCCGGCCCAAGTGCTAGAAGACCCTCAATTGGCCAGACAGCAGGCCAACGTCAAAACAACACATTCTCCGTACAACACGTCCCAGACGAGTCTGTGGAACGACAGCCAGTATCACAGCGGCAGCAGAAACCACATCGAGTCGTTTGTCTTGCCTCGCGTCGAGGATATCAACTCCAAACAGTCGCTCGACGAGCTTTCTAGACAGCTGGGTGGTGTGTATCCGGGCTACAAGATCCCTGAAGCCACCAACAGTTCGTCCAACTTGCGTTCTTCTAGAAGGTCTTCGTTCTCAGATAACTCGCGGCCTCTTACCGGGTACGACAAGTCGCTCAAGTCTTCTGAAGACGTGACCCAGGAGAAGTTGCAGACCGATTTCACAGAGTCGAGCAGTGAGGTTGACTTGGAGAAGTTCGAGGACTCCCGCGCTGACTACGACGAATCTGGCCATTCCAGAGAAGAGGTCGTGCCTACCGCTGCCGATCAGTCGGGCGAGTCTGTTGTGTACCGGGGAACGGCTGCTGTGTCGGCTGCACAAGACGACCCGGAGTACGTTCCTGATTTGAACAGGGTTCTCGAAGAGGATCAGAATCCGATTTCTGTCGAAGAAGAGGAGCAGATCAGCAGAATGAAGTCGGTTTACAAGGTGTATTTCTCGAGAGAAAACTCGATCAAGTCGAAAAAGTCCAAAGAAGGGTTGCAATTCGATGATAAAGAGATGCCTCCTGTTCCTGCGATGCCACAGCCAGCACAGCCAGCACAGCCAGCGATGCCCGCCGAGTCGGCTGGGTCTAGAAAGGTGCAACCGCAGCTTCGCATCAACACCTCTGGTGCTGCTCAAGACATGAGAGACAGCTATGCTTCGTCGATCTACCTGGAAAACGGAGCGATGCCTGCGCAACAGCAGAACTCGTTCTATCCACACCAGCACATCCAGAACATGTTGAACCAGCAGCAGCAGATTTCGCAGGCGCACAGCTACCGCCAGCTTTCGGCACAGCGGAGGCCGCAACCTCCACGTCCAGTGGAACTCAGAAAGCTGGAAGGTTTGCCAACGCCTCACGAGCTCAACAACAGAAACTCCAACCTGGAGACGTTCACGAGCTTTGAGACGCATCGCAAGTACGCGGAAAAGAAACCGGCTGGCTCACCAATTGTCTACCAACAATCGTTTAGTCCGTTGGAAGATACACAGTGGGGTGCAAGTCAGACCGATCACGTGAACCCATCGCCGCACCAGATCCGCGACTCGATTGTGATGTTCAACCCGGTGGATATCAACTACAACACTACGTACAAGCCAAAGGGGTCTCTTGCTGGCCAGGCCCGCAACTTTTCGTCAAACTCGCTGGTTCAATCTCCAAGTTCTCCAAGCTTTTCTTACGGAGCACAGCTTCCACCTCGTCCGCATGGGGCCGAGAACCTGATACCCAAATCTGGCTCTCATTCGGACTTGAGGAAGTATATGGAGAATGCAAATTTGTGATGTCATGTTAGTCATAGTATACAGAATATAACGTACTGCGAAATAACGAGTAAACGAAGAGCGAACGACGCGAACGACGAGCGAACGACGAGCGAAGCGAGTAGTGAGTGAGGAGTGAGTAAGGAGTGAGTGAGTTACTCAGTTACGAGTTATTTTAATCTAATCGAGTACGAGTCATTTCAGATTAGCTGAGTACAACTCATTTTGGATTAACTGAGTACGAGTCAGCCTAGGTCACCTAAGTAACTGATTAACTCGCTCACTCACGACTCGCTTCGCTCGTCGTTCGCTCGTCGTTACCTCCGGTGCAATAGAATCAAGCATAGCAGGCTACTGTTTCACTCTTGTTTGCGTCGATCGACGCGCCTCGTCGGCACGCATCGTCGACGTGCCTCGTCGATCGACGCCCCTCCAACCTCTCTGAAAAACATCATCAAAACTCTCGCTCACCATTTAACCCCACCAGCTCGCCTCCTCCGACCCCCAACCTCCACCACCACCATGTCGCCGCAGATGAAAGGACTCGTCCAGTTCATCACGGACATCCGAAATGCCAAAGAACAGGAAATAGAGGACAAACGCGTCCAGTCGGAACTGGTTCACATCCAGAAACAGTTTCAGCAACAAAACCTCTCCGGCTATCACCGCAAAAAATACATTTGCAAGCTGCTTTACATCTACATGATGGGCCACGAGCTCACTTTCGGTGCGTCGGAAGCAGCCACGCTTGTCAAATCCAAAGTATACAGCGAAAAATCCATCGGATATCTTGCATTGACACTGTTTGTACAGTCTGGCTCAGAGCTCACCGATATGGTCGTTGAGAGCGTTTGTGACGACCTCATGTCTGAAAACGAGGACGTTTGTTGCTTGGCATTACACTTTGTTGCGTCCTTGCCCGAAGAAGACGCTCAAAATCACGTGCTCCTGTTGGAGGAAAACGTGTTCCGGTTACTTCGGTCGCCAACGTCTTCTTCTCTGGTGCGCAAAAAGGCTCTGCTTGCGACTCTCCGGCTGTTGCACGGCGATTCCAGCCTTGTTACCCGGCATCCGACGTGGGTTCCACGGGTCGCTGCGTTGCTCGGCGACGACCACCTTGGCGTGGCACTCGCCGCAGCAGCGCTGGTGGAACAGATTGCCCGTATCGATTACTACGCGTGCCAGGGCTGCGTGACGCTCGTCGTGGAGCGGCTTCATGCTCTCGTTGTGGACCAAAAATGTGCACCAAACTACTTTTATTACGGCGTTCCTGCGCCGTGGCTGACGGTGCGGTTGTTCCAGTTGCTCGAGGTGCTCGTGCCCGACGCGGCCGCAATGGCAGTCGACGCTGCCAACGCTGCCAAGATGCGTGCCGTGCTGCAACGCTCGATCTCGGCCGCAATTGCCAAACACGGCAGTCTTTCTCTTGAGGCACGCAACATTCACGGGGCGCTGCTGTTTGGTGCCGTGTCGCTCGCTGCACACGTCGACGCGTCGCCCGACCAGTCACAGCGAGCAGCGGACGCGCTGTGTGCACTGCTGGAAGCAGCAGAGACAAACACCCGCTACCTGGCTCTCGATGCTCTCACGAAAATTGCAACGCGCGGCGACGCGTCGACCGTCGCGACGATCGACGCGAGTCTCCCGCAGGTTCTCAGACTGTTGCGCGATAGAGACGTATCCATCCGGCGCAAAGCTCTCGACCTCGTGTACGTCACGTGCTCTCCCGCCAGCGTCGAGCGCACTTGCAACGAGCTGCTGCAGTACCTCGCCGTGGCCGACTTTGCCATGCGCTCGGACGTGGCGGTGAAAGTGGCGGTGCTCGCAGAACAACACGCCACAGACCCAACGTGGTACCTCACCACGGTTCTCAAACTGATTTCGCTCGCGGGGAATTTCCTGGACGACGAAGTCTGGCAGCGGCTGGTTCAGATTGTCGTCAACAACGACTCTGCCCAGCCCATTGCCTGTCGTCTCTGTATCTCCTACCTGCGCAGTGGCAGCTACCCGGAGCCTTTGCTCATGGTGGCAGCGTACCTTCTCGGCGAGTACGGCGCCCAGGTGCGCGTCACGTGCTCAGACGTCGACCAATTCAACCTGCTCTACGCCAAGTACTTCCGGTGCTCAGTGCGAGCGCGCACTTCGCTGCTGTCGTCGTTTCTGCGGTTTTTCGCTCGTTCCGAGCTGCTTCGAGCCCGGATTCTCGATCTGTACGAGCAAGAATCCAACTCTTTCAGCTCTGAGGTTCAACAGCGTGCACTGGAGTACCTTGCGCTGGCGACTCGCGCGGACGGACTGCGGCTGTTGAGCATTGTTGTGGCGGAGATGCCTCCGTTCCGGTCCCAGATGTCGCCGCTGATTGCCCGGCTCGGCAGTGTCCAGGAGATCAAGCAGAGTTTCCGGCTGCCGACGCCGCGCGATGAGGTGTTTGGTGGCTCGGCCAATTCGAGTGTGATTTCCCTGAGAGAAAGAGGCAACAGTATGGCGAGCGGGTACACCGCCACGAACACCGCCACGAACACCGACACCGCCACGCCCAGCCGCCCCGGGTCGCCCGTCAAGCGCAGCGCAGGGGGCGGAGGACCACCGCCTCCACCGCCACCGTCGAGAAACCGTCGCTCCACCACCACCTCGTCGCTGGCGAGTTACTCGCGTCGGTCCGTCGGATCGTCTGCCGCTTTGCACGAGAACGAGTCGGCCCGACAGAGTTCTACGTCGCTTCTACTCAACACGCAGGCTGCTGCTCTGAACGTGAACTGGAAAGAAGGTTACTACCGGCTGCTGCATTTCGATCAAGGTATCTTTTATGAGAACTCGCTGCTGAAGGTGATTTACCGTTTGCGTCGCGATCGCGCCGTTCTGCACTACACGCTGACGTATGTGAACAAGTCGCCGTCGAGGATTGTCGGGCTGAGCTGCGAGATCACGCCTGGATACTCCGGACACAGCGATCCGCCGTATGTGATCAGCATGGTGCAACATCCGGACGCGACTATTGAGGAGGACGCTCGGACGATGCAGATGTTTGACGTGACGGTTCGGACTCCATATCCAGACTCCGAGGTTCCTAGCTTTTCGCTTTCGTTCATGGTGGGCACTTTGACAACGTTGCGGCTGCGTCTTCCTGCTGTGGTTTACAAAGTGTTGGCTCCGGGAGCTCCGTTGTCGAAAGAGACGTTTTTCTCGAGGTGGAGTCAGATTGGCACGACGTTGCAAGCGGACGGAGAGTGCAGGCGCGTTGTTCGGTTACCAAAGAGACTCGTTTACGGTGCCCTTGTCCGGACAATGCAACTGGTTGGGTTCAACATTTTGGTGGATGTTGATCCGAACCCGAACAACGTGATTGGTGCAGGGATCTTGAGCATGGCCGCGGGAGGCGCCGGGTGTCTGATGAGGATTGAGACGGCGGAGGAGGATTTGTTGAGGCTGACTTTGCGGTGCACTCGGCCGGGGCTTGCGGAGATTATTGGGGGGACATTGGAGGATTTGTTGGTGAATGGATGAATGACGAGCGAACGACGAGCGAAGCGAGGAGTGAGTGAGTCGTGAGTGAGTCGTGAGTGAGTCATTTGCAAGTCATTTGCAAGTCATTTGCAAGTCAATTGCAAGTCATTTGCAAGTGAACATGAGTCCTCGCAGCCCTGCACTGACGAGCAAGTTCCATTTGACTAGCAGTTGTCTTTTAGGAGAACCAATCATCTAGCACTTGCAAAATGATAATCGTTAATAGACGGGTAAACTGAATCGATCAAGTAAAGTGATTTAGCAGGGGCGAAGCGAGTGCAGTGAACGTAGGAAGGACGAGCAAAGCGAGTCAACTGTCATTCAACTGATTTCTCAATCACTAGACATTGAACGATTGTTCCCTCACACAGTCCCACTCGATCATTCGCAATGTGTAGGCTGGGTTGGTGGGTTACACATGCACCAACACTCACCACTTGCTACCACATACTCACTTTGCAAGTCTCAATGTACATACCAGAAGAATGTTTGGAATCCACTACCCCTGGATCTACTCATATAACAATACTCACCAACTCAACGATACTCAACGATACCACTCATTCACCACTCCTTCACCACTCGCTTACTCGCTTACCACTCGCTTCGCTCGTGGCTGGCATTTTTTATTCTCACTCTCGAATCAACTAGAAAAAAACTCTTCCTTCCTCCCACCCCAATGCAATCCTTAAAAAGACCCCTCCTCCTTCTTGCACGTCCCCACCAGACAAGATTCAAACAGTTCATTCCCGACATGAGCCTCGCATACACCCAGCAGCGCGCAGAAGAGCTTGTGGCCAATGCCGAGGCGGTGAAACAGCGCGTTATCAAAGCCGGTGACGGCACCACCAGACTTGTGTGTGTGTCGAAACTCAAGCCTGCCAGCGACGTCCAGGCGCTGTACGACGCCGGATACAGACACTTCGGCGAGAACTACGTGCAAGAGCTGATCGAAAAGGCCAAGGCGCTGCCAAAAGACATCCAGTGGCACTTTATAGGTGGACTTCAGACCAACAAAACTAAAGATTTGGCAAAAAATATCGACAACCTCTATGCTGTCGAAACCATCGATACCGAGAAAAAAGCTCGCAAGTTGAACGAGGTGCGTGCACAGGTCAGCAAGCCGGTGATCAACGTCTACATACAGGTGAACACGTCGGGAGAAGAGCAGAAGTCGGGCATTGCTCCCGAGGAAACCGAGGCTCTTGCTCGTTTCATCGTTCACGAGTGTCCTCACTTGAAACTCGAGGGTTTGATGACCATTGGCTCGATTTTCCAGTCGAAACAGAGCGACGAGAACCAGGATTTCCGCCGGCTCGTCGAGGTGGCCGCCCAGCTGAAGCAGAGTCTGGGCGTCTCGTTGGAGCTGAGTATGGGGATGAGTAGTGATTTCGAGGAGGCAATCCGTCAGGGTTCGAGTTCGGTGAGGGTTGGATCGGACATATTCGGAGCCCGTCCTGCCAACAATGGACACTGAACGGGTGAAACGCGGAACGGGCGAGGGCGAGTTCTAACAGCCCTTCTACACTGACGAGGGACAGACCCCAACCACTCTCCTGTTGTCGCCAAAATTATTTTCACTTTATACCACCAACCTATAATTTTTTCAACTCGCGTAATTTTTCACCATTTTTTCCCTCTCTGAGTCGTACGTCGCTTTGGTACAACTCACCTCGCTCGCTGTGTCATCATGCCGCCCAGAAAAAGTAGAAACAAGAACGTTGGCACTCCACGCCGGAAACCACCCACCACAGAGCCTCCCAAAACGGCCCCCAATGATCCCACCACAGAACCAGCCACCGACAATGGCCCACCAGACGAACTCATCCAGTACGTCGTCTACCTCGTGGAAAACAGCATGAACATCAACGTGTGGATCCAGATCGTCGCGCTCACCTTCCTGGCCAACATCATCTACCTCACATACAACTCGGGTGTTCTCGGCGACATCCAGCCACTGTACAACGCCGTGACTGTGCTCTCGATGGTTCTCTTGCACGAGGCGATGGAATTTTTCAGCAAATGGAACGCCCACGGTCGCGACAGTACAAATCCAAAACCTCTGCTGCCCGAGTTCGACCTCGTGTACGCTGTTCTGCTGCCTCTGGCCGTCGTGCTCCTGTCTGCACCGCAGAGCCTCATGGTGGTGTCTGGATGTGTTGCGCTCGTGGGCGAGGCTCTCGCCAGAATCCCCGTTGCCGGCGTTGTTGAATACCAGATGATGCAACACGAGAGTGTGGCGCAGCTTGTGGCGGTGCTCGCGATCCACTCGGTGGTTTACTATCTGCTCAACCACCTCGTCCGCGGCAGTGCACTTGGTAGGTCCGAGAAGAACGTGTTTGCCACGCTCTCTGTCGTGCTGCTGTTGCTGGTCGACGAGACTCGCTCGCCAACACCCGTGGTGATCTTGCAAAAACTCATGATTGCTTTCACTGCTGCTGCTAGCATCTTTGCCAGTCCGTTCTACTTTCTGCACCGCCACGCGCGCGCGCCCGCCCCGGTCCGCGTGCTGGGGCTGGTGCTCGCGCACGCAGTTTTCTGGACCGCGGGCTCGTGGCTCTCTGTGCGGCAGCTTTCTCCGGTGCTCGCGGAAAACCCGTTCGTGTGGCTGAGACATTTCATCACGGCTACGCCTGCACGCGCCACAACCGTGTCTGTGTGGCTAGCAGGGCTCGTGGTGCTGGTTCCTGTGGTGTTTTTGCTGGCAAACTGGCTGGCACTGGACGTTCGCCGCAAAATCTGGCACTTTGCGCTGTTTGCAGCTCTGTGCCAGCCACTGCTCACAGACCCTGAACTCGTGGCACTGGCTCTCGTGGGGCTCTTTGGCGTGCTGTTGGTGGTCGAATTGCAGCGGGCACTACGTCTCCCGCCTACAGGCGCGTTTCTGGAGTCTACATTCAAACAGTTTCTCGATTCCAAAGACCAAAAGGGCGGCGTTGTGGTGTCGTACGTCTTGCTCGTTCTGGGCGTGGCGCTGCCGGTGTGGCTGAGCGGGTGCGATGGCCGCGACGAGGCTATTGCCGGTCTTGTCACGATTGGACTTGGCGACTCGTTTGCGTCTCTCGTGGGCAAGAGACTCGGCCGCACGTTCTGGCCGGGCTCGTCAAAGACTGTGGAGGGTTCTGTTGCGTTCTTCACCGCCACGTTGGCAGGCCTGTATGGGTTCCATCTTGCTGGCCAAAACTCCTTCACGCTGTCCAACATGCTGGCGTCGGCGTTTGTGGCGACCGTCGTGGAGGGGGTCACGTGCATGAACGACAACTTGCTGGTCCCCGTCGTTGCGTACGTCACTCTGGGCTACCAGAAGCTACTGTAATAGAAAAATCAAACTAATCTATAGTTTTTCAATTTATTGTATTTTTTTTTCGCGTAGCAGTTTTCTCACCTTTATCTACACTTCTCTCTGTTTGTTCATGGAGCTGCTCAGAGACGTCACTACGGTAAAGCTGGCAAAGGTATGTGTTCAATTCCCCACTGAGCGACTGCGCGACACCTTCTGACACCTCACAGGCCGCGCGGCTCCCGCGAACACCGCTAGTCCTGCCCAATATTGACGAGTACTCGCACATCAAAAAAGTGAATGTGGAGTCTCCAGAAAGCGCGAGTCCAGACCTGTATGTGCAGCTGAATGTCGAGAATACAGGCCAATGGCTCCGTCTCGTGGGCGACCTGTGTGTGCAGAACGGGGCGGTCGACGACGACGGGCTCGTTGTGGTATTGGACTGCGCGTGCCAGCTCGGGAAGCTTGCGGCGCAGTTCGCACACACGCGCGTGGTTGTTCTTGCGCAATTCGACAGTCTGACACAGGTGAACGAGGTGCTCAGGACGCTTGCGAGCCACGTGCCCGTGCATCTTCGCCGCTACAAGTTGAACGCGGTGGTTGTGTCAAACACATCGATTTTCTACTGGAACATGCGGCACTCTGGCAGTTTTGAGCCGCTGGCCGAGCTGCATTCGCTGTGTAAGTCGATTTCGAGAGATCTTTCGTGTTTGGTGGTGAGTTCGAGGAGTCTTTTTGAGTAGCGCGAGCGACTCACGAACGGCGAGCGAAGCGAGTCGTGAGTGAGTCGTGAGTGACTGAGATCGACTAAGATCGCTTGAGATCGTCTGACGTCGAGTGATATCGAGTAAGCGTACCAAGTCCTATGTACCTTGTACGATGAAATGTCGTCGAAATGACTCGCTTCGCTCGTCGTTCGCTCGCCGTTCGCTCACCTCAAAACCTGACAAGTCACCAGAGGGGTGATTAAAGAAATGATCACGGCTCACTCACTCACTCACTCGCTCCTCGCTTCGCTCGTCGTGAGTGCGTCGTTCACTGCCTGGAAAAAATAAATCTTGATGAAAAATTTTTATCATATAGCCAAACTAAAGGAACACACCAGCTAACTACAGGCCAACCGAATCAACCAACCGTGCCAGCTGCAACCACCAGAATGTCCGACGAAGACCAACATGCCAAGATCCTCAAACAGGTGGAGTTCTACTTCTCGGACTCGAACCTGCTGAACGACAAGTTCCTGTTCACGACCCAGCAGGCCAACGACGGCTGGGTGCCGATCTCTGTGATCTCGCAGTTTGAGAGAATGAAAAAGTACCGTCCGATCGAGACGATTGTCGAGGCGCTCAGAAAGTCCAAGGACTTGCTTGAGGTTTCGGAGGACGGCGAGCTTGTGAAGAGAAAGACACCTCTTCCTTCGAACCAGAACGAGATCCAGGTGGCCATCAACAAGAGAAGTGTCTTTGTTGAGCACCTGCCGGTCGAGGCCTCGCTCGACGACCTCATTGCGTTCTTCTCGAAGTTCGCCCCTACCAACCAGGTGCGCATGAAGAAGCGCGACAAGCAGTTCACCGGGTCTGTTTTCGTTGAGTTCAAGAACGAGGAGGACGCTACCAAGTTTGTTGGTCTCGAGCCAACTCCAAAGTACGGCGACAAGGAGCTCAGTGTGATCAGCAAAGTGAGCTACGACGAGTCCAAGGCGCAGAAGTTTGGCGAGAGAAGAGGCGGCCGCGGCAGAAAGCCAAAGGCCAACCACCGCAAGGACGACAACAGAGAGAGAGAGCGTTCTCCAAAGAGGGAGGAAAAGGAGACCAAGGAGGCAAAGGAGGAGACTAAGGAGGAGGCTAAGGAGGAGAAGGAGGATGTCCGTGTGCCTAGAGACGAGTAGGTTGTCTGTGGGCGTAACCGAGGGTGTGCCGTGTCTGAGTCTATGATGTATTGTATTTCGTATGCTACTATAATAATTGAGTTTTCAGAAGTAAAGTGACCACTCATGAGCGAACGACTCACTCACTCCTCGCTTCGCTCGTCGTGAGTGAGTGAAGTTGCACTCGTGATGGTGAGCACGTGACAAGTGACGAGCGAAGCAGGTCGGTGCGAGGTGTCTGGTCGGTGCGAGGTGTGACAAGTTGGAAGGTAGATGACGAGCAACTTGGAGATTCATCGTGCAGGGTACTGAAACTTGGTACACTCACTTGATCTCACTCGCTCTCACTCACTCATTTTCTACTCACTCCTCTCTCACGACTCGCTTCGCTCGTCGTTCGCTCGTCGTTTGCTCGTCGTTCGCTCGTCGTTTGCTCGTCGTTCGCACCCTTACACCACCTAATTTTTCCACCCTCACCTTTCGCGTCGCGTTCAACTTGACGCGTTACAAGCCTCTCCCTCATCTCCACCACCTCCCCTCACCTCATCTCCATCACCTCCACCCACCCCACCCCGCCATGACGACCCCCGCCAGCGCAAACATCGTGGCCAAGTTCGGCCCCAAGGCCGACAACAGCGAAATCCTGGCGAAATGCGAGGAACTGGTGAACATCTTTGGGCTCACTGCTGAAGAGCTGTTTGTCAAATGGGAGGCATACGCAATGAACAACGCCGCGCCCGACACAGAGATGGACGTCTCGCTCGCGAACCTCGAGCGGCTGCAGGAGGAGCTCCAGAGACAGCTCGTCAAGTCCAACCAGAAAACGCCGGTCTCCAACGTGAAAAGACCCGTCCTCAGAACCACTCCAACCATGAGCCTCAACGTGATCCCCTCGACCCCGCTGTCGTCCTCCAAGAAACGCCGTCTCGACCTCCTCGGCTCGTCGCCCAGCGTCGCCGCCGCCCACGCCGCCGACGAGCTCCAGACCACCCCAACCAAGAGCGCGGTCCAGTCCCACCAGGTGCTCGAGACGCTGAACCCGCACATCGAGCCGTCGTCGTCCAGCGCCAGCGCCGGCGCCAGCCAGACCAAGCCGAAGCTCGCCGCAGAGTTCAACCCGCACAAGTACAGGTACCGCACGATGAACCAGAAGCTGCTCGAGGTGGCGGACTATCTCGACGAGCAGATCGACTCGCTCGCCAAAGTCGTCCTCAGCCACTACAACTTCGACGCGACCGAGTTCGGCAACCCGAACCTGCAGTCGCAGACCGAGGTGCTCACCGTCGGGCGCATCGTCCCGGACTCGCCGCTCACGCCGCACGACGCGGCGCTCAACGCCAACTCGCTGTTCCTCGAAACCTCGAGACTCGGGGGCATTGGCCAGAGAATCAGGCTCGATCTGTCCGGGCTCGACAGCTACTCCTTCTTCCCCGGCCAGATCGTGTGTCTGCGCGGCATCAACCTCACGGGCGAGTTCTTCAAAGTGTCCGCGCGCTTCGAGATCCCCTACCTCGGAGCAGCCGTCTCGAGCCCCGACGAGCTGGTCTCGTACAGAGACCACTTCCACGCCGACAACATGCGGGTCGTCGTCGCCGCAGGGCCCTACACGCCGCTCAGCGACCTCAACTACAGCACGCTCGCGCGGTTCGTCGACCACATGAACAGCGTCGTCAGGCCGCACTCCGTCGTCCTGTTCGGCCCGTTCCTCGACATCAACCACCCGCGCGTCGCAGACGGCACGCTCTTCTTCCCCGGTCTCGACCGCCAGCCACGCACGCTCGACGAGGTGTTCCGGCTCGTGATCGCCCCGATCCTGCGCAAGCTCTCGTGCCCCGTCATCCTCGTCCCGTCCACCAGGGACGCCACCACCAGACACGCCGCGTACCCGCAGGACTCGTTCGACCGCGCCTCGCTCGCGCTCCCAAAGAACTTCAAGTGCTTTCCCAACCCAGCCACCTTCCGCTTCAACGAGATCCTCTTCGGCTGCTCCAACGTCGACGTCTTCATGGACCTCAAGGACGTGGCCAAAGGCGCGCATCCGGGCGAAACACGCTTCGACAGAGTCGCCAAACACGTGCTCGAACAGAGACGATTCTACCCCGTCTTCCCCGGCGGCCTCAGACAGCGCAAAACCGCCGCCGACGACGACGACGGCGCGTTCCAGCACGTCTCCGGCGCAGACCTCCACGTCTCCTACATGGGTCTCTCCGAGTTCACAGACACGCTGCCCGACGTCGTCATCGTGCCGTCAGAGCTCAAACCGTTCAGCAAGATCGTGAAAAACGTGCTCTTCGTCAACCCAGGGTCCTTCGTCAAGCAAAACAACAACGGAACCTACTGCCTCATCAACTTCAAGGCGCCCGACCTCGACCAGCTCGACAAGGTCGACCAGCACTATCTGCACAGCGTCTGGAAAAGAGCCCGCGTCGACATCGTCCGCACGTGACAGGTCGAACAACGAGCGAAGCGAGTTGTGAATGGATAAGTGTGATTTTAATCGAGTAACTACTTGAATAAGTGTGATTGTAATTGAGTAACTACTTGAATAGGTATGTTTGTAATCGAGTAACAAGAGAGAATGTGAGTAGGTATACTAGTTGTCTGTGACGAGCGGAGCTAGTCATCTACTCGAGAAGAAGGAGTATGAACTCAACGTTACTCAATCCTCACTCAATCCTCAGGTTTACTCACGAATCAGACACGACTCAGACACGACTCACTCAATCCTCAGGTTTACTCACGACTCACTCACGACTCGCTTCGCTCGTCGTTCGCTCGTCGTTCGCTCGTCGCTTTTCAACTCTCCTTCTTCTCGTCCTGCTCCGCATTCTTCAACTCCGAAAACACCGCCTCCTGTCGAGGCAGCAGCGCAGCGTACCGGATCAGAGCGTCCACGTCGTTCACAGACGGCTTGTTCGCCACAGGCTCCTCCCCCTCCAGGATCTCGTTCACCTGCTGCTCCCTCTTGACCGTGTCCTCCGTGGCACTCGCGTAGAACTCGTTGATGATCATCTCGCCAATCGAAACCAGCGCGTGCGTGCCCACGTAGCTCAGCAGAACGTACGGAACAATCACATACCAGTCGTACTTGACGGCAGACCGGTTGCTCGACGAAACAATCTCCCCGCCGTTGTACATCAGCGCAATCGAGCTCGACGTCACCGCACCAATCAGAACAAGACTCTTGAGGAAGAGCGTCCACGGGTACGTGTCCTCGCACCTCTCGGGAACAGGAGGTCTCACAAGCTTCAAGAGCTTCAGGTAGTCGGCCTTGTACTGGATCAGCTGCACAACCAGCGAGATCGCAGGACCCAGCGACGAAACAGGACCAAACAGCATCAGGAACCCAAACTGAATCACCGCCTGTCTGTAGTCGTCGTCCACGTTGTACTCCGGCAGCTCGATCTTGGCCCGGATCTCCTGCAGGAACCCAGTCTCCTCCTCGGTGTCGTTCAGCTGGATGTCGGTCTTCTTTGCAGAGCCAGCCAGCTTCGCCACTTTCGGGTGTGCAAACACCTTCTGCAACACAACCGGCAGCACAAACTCCATCAACAGACCCACAATCTGGTTCGTCAGAATGAAGTACTGGTACTGCGTGTTCAGCCTCAGCTTGTTCACCTCGTACGCCGAGTTCAAGACCGGGATCTTGGGCAGGTACGATCTGATCGTAGGCAGCTCCTCGGCAAACGTGTTGATGTGGGGCAGAAACGCATTGATTTTGAAGCCAAGAGGCAGGTAGATGAACGACGAAATGATCAACGCCATGTAGCTCGACAGGAAGTTGAACACAAACATCTTGATGAGGTACGACCTCGAGGTGCTGTTCTTCGAAGGGTTCCCTTCAAACGCCAGATACTTGCCCACAATCACGTTGTAGATCGCAGTGGTCACGGGCACGATCGAACAGATCAGAATCGTCGGAACCAACGACAGGTACTGCTTCAACGGACCTTGGTACAACTCCGTCAAAAAGATCTCAATGACAAAGCACAAGAGCTGGTAAAAGATCAGCGTGGCACCGGCTCCAATTGCAAACGGCGTGAACATGAACTTGCGGAACAACACAGTGTAGCCCGGAACTTTCTTGGTTGGTCTGAAGGTTTCCACTCTTGCAACATTTGCCTGGTTCCACTTCAGCGCTAGTTGCTTCTCTTTGGCATACCAAAACAGGTAGAACGCAACACCGCCCAGAATGTTCACCACACTGAACACTTTCGA
Source organism: Ogataea henricii (assembly GCA_003705115.2). NCBI lineage: Eukaryota > Fungi > Ascomycota > Pichiomycetes > Pichiales > Pichiaceae > Ogataea > Ogataea henricii. Next base: position 140,218 of record PPHT02000006.1, read on the forward strand.
GTATCGTCCATACACAAAGTTCGACAATCCGCCCACGAGAGCGAGTCCAAAGAGCCATTTGGTGTAAGTGGAGACGAATTGCAGGTAGAACGCAAACTTCGAGCCCATGTTGCCCAGCAGGAACGAGGTCTGCTGCTCGTCGGCCGTGTCCGTGAGGAACTTGGTGGAGTTTGCCTTGAAAACCGCAAACTCCTCTTTCAAAGCGTTCAGGTTCGACACCGGCATGCACTTCTCCACAAACCTCCAGTTGTCAGCCCCCACAGTGATGCCACAAGCTCCATCGTCTCTGGACCCCACCAAGTGGCTGTACACAAGCCGGAGTCTCTCTGCTCTGGTGAGCTTTGTTGGGGCCAAAACTCCATAGATCGAGTCCACTTTGGCCGAGCGGGCAGCGATTTTCTCGAATTCGTCCACCTTCAGCTTGATGAAGACCAAAAGATGGTTCTGAACCGAGTGTGGACGGATGGTCACATGGAAACTGTTGAGATCGAGTGTCTTGACAAGCCTTGCGAGGTCTGTTTCGGCCTCTGGAGTCGCTTTGAACGTTTTTTGGTCCACCTGGTACAAGACCGAGAGCACAAAGTCTGGCTCTGAAAACTGCAGGTCGCTGGAGACCGGACTTGGCGGTCCTTGGACCTGTGGCGACGCTTGTTGTTGTGCTGGAACAGCACGCTGTTTCAACCCGGACGACTCTACGTGCTCCATTGTGTGTAGTTAAGTGAGCTCAATCGACGAGTTGGCACGAATTGAGTCTAGACACGTTGGTTTCAGCGATTCATAAAAGAATCCAAGATGAAATTCCACCAAGGTAACAACAGCAGTAGCAATCCAACAAAGCCCCTTGGCTCGGCAAAAGATCATTATGGCGGAAAAAAAATAAAAATTCAAAACAAAGGGGAAAAAAACAAAGTGCAGACGTTCGACGCTGCGTCGATACGTCTCGCGAATTGCCAATCAATTTTTCTCTTCGGCTCGGGTTTACCCTGGCTTGAGAGGGGAGCGAGTGCGAAAATCCAATCACAGAAGGGGAGACAGAAATATATTCGAAAAAAGTTGGCAGTTGTGGAGAAAACAAACACACTCTCTCACTCCCCCACAAGTTTTTGAAGCAACCAATTGCACCAGTTGTTGTTGCACAGGCACAAAAAAGATCCCAGCATCTCACACGCGCTTAGAAGAAAGAGATGGCAGTGAAGGCCCCAGTCCCCGTCCCAGTCCCATTTTCGCCCGAAAACCTGAAGTATGTGTCTTCGTTGTACAGAAGATCGCTGAGAACTGCGTCCGACTGGATCAACAGAAGAGACTTCTACAGGGCCAAGGCGGCGGAAATAAGACTTCGGTTCGAACAGAACAAGGACATTGCCAATCCAGCACAGTTGCAGGTAAGTCAGTCGGATGGATGAGAAATTGCTCGATTCTACGTGGCGAGTACTAACAGTGAGTGCATAAGTCTGTTTTTGAAAAAACAGAACTCATGCTGAGCAAGTTCAAGCACCCTGACCCAATCGTTCCTCCAAAGAGACCAGGCGGAGTGATGTACGACAGAAATGCTCCTCCTAGATACGCTCCGGGCCCATCTCCGTTCAGGAACGAGGTGTGAGCTTCCAGTGAGCAGTGAGAAGGTGGGTGTGCTTTGGATCTTGCAAACAGGCAAAAACGCTGCTATCTCTTGACTCTAGTTATTTATTATCTATTTATTGGTCTCACTATTTATTTGTTTGTTACTATTTATTATTTATTGCCGGGTCACCAGTTGACTCGGTGCATCCATTTATATCAATCAATACAGTTAGTTGTCCACAAACGATTCGCCACAGCCTTGTTGCTGGTTGTTGCTCCCATTTTTCCTCATTGGCTATCTCTTTTACCCCCGCGGCGCAGTGGGTTGTGATAACACACTTCAAAACTGTCAAAAAGCCAAAAAAAAAAAAAAAAAAACTTGATCGCGCCCATATTTTAAAAGTGGGAAACACTTTTTGTTTTATTTAATTGATCCCTTTTGTTTGTCCTCCCCCCTCATTGAACTCAGTGTCCTGAACAGCCAACCACTTCTAGATGTCAGCAATAGTGGACCAGGCCTTCAGCTGGCTGTTACCTGTTCTGAACGGTGACTATTCCCTCGAAGACTACGAAAATGCCTTTCTCAATAACAAAATTACTAACGAGGGCTTTCCCCCAGAGCCAACAGCCTACACCAGCACCAGATTCCAGTTCTCAAAGTCCACGGACGATATGACCTCATCAGTCCCAACTAGCACGCTGGGAGCTGCCTCCAGCACACAGGCTCAATGCCGACTCCACGAAGGTAATCAAATGCAGATGGATTCAAGAGACTACTTTGAGCTAATTTGCGACAAAAAAATACTGGAGATGAGCGATAAGCTCGAGACTTTCCAAACGACTCTCATCTTCACGGTGGCAGCAGCGCTGGTGACAGTTGTCGGCATTACCGCAGGGTTCCTTTGTTACAATGCGAAGACCAGACTTGGCCAGCAAAAAACGGACAAAGGGGTCGACCAGCATGACAGCTCTGATGTTGTGCTCGCTAAACTCTACGCCATGATGGCAAATACGAAAAGCACGATTGTCGACGTGGTTCGCCTCGAAAGCTCGTGGAGTCAGGAAGCCAGTAGTGCTTTCTGTTACAACGAAAAAGTCATTGACCAATACTATGAAGATGACTATTACGACAAAGATCTCAACTACTACACCGACGAGGTCACCGGAGAATTCATCAGGCACGTTCCATCAAACGGCGAAGAGGTTGTTCTCGAAAGACAAGGAATAGCGTTTACGGAGGAAGAAAACAGCAGCAACCAAGTCAACCATATGGAGTCTGAGGATATTTTCGAGAAGCCGCTGGTCGAAGAAACTAGTCCTGCTTCTGAAAATGACGATCTCCGGGTAGTTGTTGATAAAGAGCCGTCATTGAACGAGCAACACAACATTTTCAACTACATCTTTGAGCGCAAACCGTATCGGGTTGAAACATCATATCACACAAGAAAGTATCTTCTTGAAGTGCCGATCTCGCTGAAAGGGTACCTGGAGAGTTGTTACGGATACGACGAGGAGGATGATTTCGAAGATGACGACGGCAACAAGTACGAAGAAATAGATCCTAGCGCATTGAAACCGAATTTCGACGTTCTAACAGAAGAATACTATACCAGAGAAGAGAGCACAAACAAGTTCAAAGATATTGGCAACTTGCGGAAATTGATGTCTTTGGAAGAAACTGGCAGCTCTGTGTATACTCGAATAATGGGGAGATGTGGGTTTGTTTGTTCGCTCATAGAGAAGGCTGCAGATCCGCAATTCAAAATCACCATGTTGGAGTTTGCAAAAGATCTGGTGACATATGAAACCGATAACGTGCTTCAATTTGAGGATTACATCAAGCTTGTTGACTGCGTTTTCGAGGCAACCAAAACGTCGATGACCAAGTCTGAGTTTTTTGCCGGGATCAAAGCGCTTTACTGGATTATTGGGGCGATCACCATTGAGGATTTTGTGGAGTGCTTTGACCATTGGTACAGAATTGGAGAGATCAATCAGGGAGATTCTGAGGTTGAGGTTGAGATTTTGAAGATTATTCTTGTGAAGCATTATGATAAACTGATAAGTGAGGCCTCACTTTTCAATCTTTTAGCATGCAAGATCAAGCCTCTTTTGTCGTGTCTTTCCCTCAATGATAGCAAAGTTGCCGAGTTGAAAGATGTTTGGGAGCTTTTGAGCAGCCATTACGGGAACGAAAACAGTTTTTTCGCCTTGAATGAGGAGGCTGCTGATGATAGGTCATCTGGTAACAAAACCTACGAGGTTTTCAAGAGGAAGCTTTCTATAAACCATGGATCATCTCAGAGTTCTCCAAAGAAGTTCAAAGGTCTCAGATATACGAACCGGAACGACCTCAGCAATTTCTAAGAGTGGAGGATTTTTTGCAACTTTTTATAAGTGTTACGAGAATAGTAAAGCCAGAAAACAAAACGAAAATCTCATTCATTTGCTTATGAAAAAAAAAAAAAAAACGAAACTATCGAAGGTACTCTCCATGCCCAACCAAGACCAATGAAGGACTAGCAGGAAGCTCAGAATCAATCAAAACAAAGCCAACCGTTTTCCGTAAGGATAAACGAATCATATAGTCAAATTGTATATATGTGTAGAAGAGAAGGATTTGAACTTGGCGAAGGATAAGCTGACCCAAATGGAAAGCGTAAGTTGTTGAAGCGGACTCTCTCCCCCTTTTCAACAAACCTTTGTGAATGAAGAATTCCTCATTTGTGTGTGTGTGTGTGTTGTGTCAGAATCATTCAAAATGTGTGTGTGTGTGTGTGTGTGTGTGTGTGAATCGAATGATAGACGGTAGTAGGAAGTTGGAAAAAAAAACGTAAAGCTTGTAGTGTTCAATGACGATGGATTAAAGGAGGCAGCTTTCGATTGGCAGGAACGTGATGGTCCGAGACGGAAGCTAACACCGAAACCAACAAGCATAAGTGTGTGTGTGTGTGTGTGTGTGTGTGTTTATGCGTTGGACCAGTGATAGACTTCAGAGACGACAACCGATGTGCCCTTTCAATCAGAGTTGCAACCAAAATAAACCATAGTCAATGGATCAAATAAGCGGAAAAACTCAGCCAGCGAAGGAAAGAAAAAAAAAAGCAACTCGACAAGAAAGAATTATTTGGAAACTTCGTCAACAACAACCTTTTCGGTGTTGCTGGCAGTCTCGTTGTCTGGAACAGAGGCATAAGCCACCTCGGTATCAGCGTGCTTGGCTTGTTCAGTGACCTTTTCTTGGGCCTCTCTGAAAAGCTTAGCTTGCTCCTCCTCAGAAAGCTCGTTCTTCTTCTTGTTCTTGATGTGGTACATTGGGTTCAACGATCTCAAAGTCAAAGACTTGCAGAATGGAAGGTGTCCGTGTTTCTCTTCGTAGAGCATGAGAGCCAGGACGACCATGACGGCGATCCAGTAGAGGTTGTAAGCGAGCACGGAACCGTAGGTGGCAGAGTTTTGCCATCCCAACAGAGCGTTAAAGACATCCCAACCGTTGTCGATTTCTGGGTTGCAGCAGTTCACGTGCCAGACGGACTTCTTGATGTCGTAGGTACCAGGGCCAGAGCCGTTTTCGGAGGCGTCACCACCGGTCTTTTGGTTGAATCTGTAGGCCTCGAAAAACCAGACAGCTCTAGAAAACAGACCGGCACCAATCAGGTAAAGAATGGCGGTGGAAATGCACAAGAAGATCTGCAAAGAAACGGTCGAACCAGAGTAGAAAAGCAGGAAACCAACAGTCAAACCGGCAATCAAACCGCAGACAACAGGAAGAGGGAAGGAACTGGCTGGGGTACCGATACCGACACCACCGACGAAAACAACGGCTTCCAAACCTTCTCTCAAAGTGGTGACAAATGGCAAGATGAACATGGCGTATTTTCTGATGATGTATCCAAACTTGAATCTCTCAGCCTTGCTGACTGGAGAGGCAACCAGGGATCTGGCAATCTTGACTCTCCACTTGGCCTGCATCTTGTTGACTCTCAACATGGCGATACCCATGAGGGAAATCAAAATAACGGCAATGATGGAGAAGATACCTTCCCACAAGTCTTCGGACTTGGACCAGATATCGTTACCGAGGGAGTAGTATGCACCGATGAAGGCACATCCCAGAACCAGACAGAGAACAACACCCGATATAGAACCGATCCAGACCTGTTTCTTTAGCTTTCTGTAAGCTTCGGGAGACCGGTCGCCCAAACTCTGCTTCAAGAATGCGAGCAGAACAGAGACGACAATAACGGCCTCCAACGTTTCTCTCAGAACAACGAAAAAGATCTCAACGTTGAAAACTTTGTTAGCCATTTTGGGTGAGTTCTCAAAATGTGTGTATGTATGTGTTTGCGTATGTGTTTGGAGACCTGGAGGACTCAGTCAAACAGACAGTTGGAAGATTGGTGTTTGCAAGGGGAGAGAGAGAAACGCCAACGTATCAACTAGTACACTTTCCGTTTAATTCCAAGGCAGGTGGTCTCGGAAGAAAGGGTTGATACAAGGAGTTCTCACAACGTGGCGACGATGTTTTAATCCGTGGGAACTTTTCACTACTTATATACGCACAACATTTATCGTTCCCATCTCTGGTCCTCTTCCCGAAATATCTATTTCATCTAAACTCTTCAGATGCAGCACGAGACTATACTTATTCAGCCGTGCAGGAACTCAATAGACGTTATTGTTGCGCCAGAACGCTGCCTGCACACAGACAATAGACTGACTCAGAAAAAAAATAAACTACTCATGCACCACCTCGTCTTCTCCGGCACACGTCCGCGACTTTCTTTTGCTGGGGCAGAGACGCTTAGATTCATGGAGTAAAAGTGCAATGTAATACAGGATCTTCAGATGAGCAAATAACGGTGGAGAAACGTCTCTCGAGCAATTAACTACGCGCGTGGAACAGCGCTATATAAAGGGTGCTCATGTCGCTGGGTTGTCGGAAAAACTGGACCTTAAAACCACCTCCTGGAGGCTGGCTCTCTTGAGGTCTTCTTCGGACATTTCGCTCGAAAAAGTATTTTTTTTCTTGACTCCAGCTTAGAAGTTGTTTTTTTCTTTTAAAAATTTGCATAACTCCGTGCCGCGCAGCTGGCGCCGCACATCCAACTGAAAAACAGCCAATCGCTTCGACCCACACCAGTCCAAAACCCCCAGAAAAAGGGTCTTTTTTTCACGCGGTGCCGAGAAGTCTCGGCCGGGTAGCCCCAGCCTAATATAGTCTTGGTACAACTATTGGCTGCAAAGCCGAGAACTTGGCAAGACCTCGCCAAGTCTCCGACCGACAACGCATATGCACCCGCACTTCAATCCAGATGCGAGAACTCTTACTACTGATGCCTTGTACGATTCTGAGCGGCACACATTCACTCACTACACTTTGCAAGAGTTCCCTACCTAGCAGTGGGGAGTTTTTTGTCTGTTGCACAGCCTAAAAGTGCGAGTGAAAAATTTCAGCACAGCCTTATTTTGAAGAGAATAAATTGTTGACCTGCCGGTCGTACAACCAATGATTGAAAAAAAAGCAAGAACCAAGATTTCACTAGTCCTGTCGTCCCTTGAATGGTCTCAAGGGGTGACGAATTGAGAGGTGTAAGGCTGATTGATGACTCCGGTAGCTTCTCGTGTAAATCGACGAACGACTAGCGAAGCGAGTCGTGAGTGAGTGAGATACTCATTTACGAGTTGTCTTAGATTGACTGAGTAACTGAGTAACTGCGGAAGTGAGTAAGTGAGTAATTGAGTAATTGGGCAATTGGGTAATTGAGTAACTCGCACTCTCACGACT
>PPHT02000006.1:147665-181737 GCA_003705115.2 Ogataea henricii
CCGCCCGCCCCCGGCTGCACTGCCCCATCCACAATGCCTCGTTCATGCCAAGAAAAATGAGAATTAGACAATAATCCAAGTACAAAAAAAAAAAAAAAAAAAAAACACCAAGAAAGCAAAACATATCGAAACCTAATCCGATCATACTCCCCAAAATCTCACAAAAAACCGGCAACCCGCTATGCTCATGTGTCTCATTGCTGTGACTCATCGTCCTCGTCTTCCTCGTCGAAGTCCGCCTCCATATCGCACACAGCCTTGCAGTTCGGACACAAAAACTGTGGATACGTCTTGACCACAATCGGCCTGATGCACTTGTAATGCCACGAGTGGGAGCAACTCGACACAAACACGGCCTGGCACGGCTTGATCGAGCTCAAACAGATCGCGCACGGAGACACTTCCTCCTGGCTGGACGTAAGCGTCAGTTTCTTGAGTCTTTCGTGTGCATCCTTGTTGAACCTCGCTGCTCTTCTGCACCAGGACGAATTCAACTCCACTTTCACCCTCACACACCGGTAGATATCCTCCGAACCGCCTCTGTAGTCCATCCCCAGTTGCAAAATGTCCGAATCGTTGAGCACAAACTCGCTGCTCTCCACGTTGGCCGGCGAAAGCCTCACGTGGTTTAGAAAAGTCCCCGACGACGACTTCACATCCTTGAGAAACCACGTGCCTTCCTTGTCCACCGTGATCTCCGCATGCTGTCTCGAAACCACTTTGCTCTTGAAAACAACAGCAGCAGACGACCCGGGAGGAGCAGTGGCCGCGCTCTTGCACTTCTCCGTGTATCTTCCCACCGGAATCTTCATTCCAGGCTTGATCTTGCGTATCAGAGGCCCGAAATACATGAAAGGACTCGAGGATGAATGGTCTATGAACGGAGTCAGTCGTATGGAGAAAAACCCGTCCTGTTCGCTTTTCTGTGTCTCTGCTTCCGCGTCAGCAGCTCCCGTCCGCTCCAACGTCTCGTTCTGCAACTGTGCGGTGTAATTTTCCATGCTGATGTCGCTGTCGAACCCGGTAACACCGTCGTGATTCGAGTCTGATCCCGATGCCGTCGACAGCTCGCGATTCGAAAGCATCTCCAGCTCGTTGCTGGTCTCCTCCTCCGTCTGGGGCAGCGGCGTCGACGCGTCCAGCGGCAGCGGCTCTGCCGTCGGCATCAGCGACTGTAGGTTGGCCACAGTCGGGCTGTTGGCCAGGTTCAAGTTGTAGATGTGAGAGTCAAATCCGTTGTGCGGGGCATTACTCATGCTCACACTCGCCACAACATCGTCCGGCTCGCCGAGCGGAAGCGAGCTCGACGACCGAGCCGTCGAGTTCGCCCTCGAAGTGCTGGAACTCGTGCTGCTGTTTGGTTGTTGTGCAAAGTTGATCGATCCAGCGTTCGAACCGGCCGCCGAACCGACACCACCGGCCGTTCCCGCGCTCCCCAGCACCGCCCCGGGACCAGGCGCTATGGTCGTGCGCACCGTGTTCACCAAATTCGAGAAAACGTTGCCCACAGACGACTTTCTGCGGACTTGACTTGGCCGTGGCTGGTCGTAGCTGAGCGAGGATCTGCCTGAATTCGTACCTGAAAGACTCCGGAATGCCATTGCTTATGTAATGCGGTATGTTCCGTGGTGGAAACGTTATCGTAAATAGTGGCGAAAATGTGGGTTTATGGCCTTTCTGCTGGCCAAATCCGCTCAAATATGTGTGTGTGTTTGTCTGTGTTGATTTTTTTCTTTTTTCTTTGGTACTGATTTCTTTTGTTCACCAGCTCGCTGTTTTTGGTCCTGCTGGCTCACAAACGGCTCCACAAGCTTATCAAACTCAGCACGTGTTTCGCTCTCGCGCAGTCCAAACACTTGTGTGTGGTTTTGTTCTCCCCACTTGAAACACTTTCTGTGGTGAACCTCCAGGCAAAACTCAAACCTAATCAACTTTTTTTTTCTCTCCAGCTATCCTGTCTGCTTTTCCTTTTCTGTAATTTTTCTTGCCGGTGCACGGGTGTGTCAGAGAGAATGAAATGCAGCGGGAACTGTCACGTGACTACACGAGACCAGCCAACCGATAAATACTGTGTTCTCTACAAAAACTACCAAATTCGAGTGAGTGAGTAACCGTTCGGTGCACGCTTCGCTCATCGTTCGCTCCTCGTTCGCTTCCCATTCATTAACCCTAATCAAGCTGATCAATCGTCGAAAACCGATTCAAGATCTCAATGCAATACTTCAAGTCCTTGTGCATCTTGGTTTGCGGCTCCCAAACTTTGAAATCGTGCAAAAGCTGCACCATTATCTCCTGAGTGTTCACATGCGGTATCTCCAAAAGCTCTTGAAAAAACCCACGCAGGCACCATGGCATATGGTACTGGTTGAAATTGAACTCCTTCACATTGATATGGGTCACCTTCAACGGCTGTGCAGCCACCAACGTCGTTGTCTCCAACGTGTTGGCTAGTCCGGCCCCATAAACGCCACGGTTGCATAATATCTTGCCGTGACTGGCGCTCGCACCCGCTCCAGGAAGCGCTCCTTGCAAGTATGTGCTCATCTCAACGAGAAGCTCATGGTCGTCGTAGTTCAGATTCTTGACCAACAGTACCGCATCCACTAATCCAACAAGAAAATCAGGTATGTCGGAGTCCGCATCCACATAAACACACCTGAATATGTTCGGATGCGACACTTGACAGCAAAGCGCAGAGTAAAGAGGCACAAACTGGTCGCTCATAGACCCAATAAACGTGACCCGGGCTTGATTCTGTAGCAAGATCTCCAAATGTCGGATCAACTCCTTGCTCTGTACAGTGTCGCTATCTTGGAAATCAAATATCTCCATCAAGACATCGTTCTCCAAGCTGCTGTACGCTTTGATAGGCAGATGCGAGTCAAGACCGCTGAAAGGACCAAGACACAGTCCTGCAATATTGATGAGTCCAATTCTCTCCACAGATTTCAGGTAGCCCGCAGTCATCAAGCGAGACATCACATTGATGGCAATCGGTACTCCTTGGCCGTGAGATGTGACAAACAAATAATCACAGCAAACAATCGTGTCAAGCCAGTTCTCCAACAACGACAAACAATGATTCACACGTTCTAATATTCTCCCACTGCCCTCTAAAGCAATGGTTTCAATGTCAAGATTTAAATTGTGCTCGTTTCCCCACTCCATGATGGCTTTTGCTGTTTCTTCTGTCAGCTTCATCGCCGAGCCGGTCGGTTGACCAATAAGAGTCTTCACCATCTTGAAAGGCAGGAATCCATGTATCCCAATAACGAGAACTTTTTTCCTTATGGTTTTCTTGTTTTTGTGGTTGCATCTCGAGTCATGATATAGATGTTTCTCGGGAACAAAGACTTTGATCGGGGATATCTTGGACAAAACCAATCTTGTTCGCGTTCGGAGAGTCAAATCTCTGTAGTTGGTAGACAATGAAGGAAGAACCGATGATAGAAGCGCATCACTTGTCGTCTCCAATGTGTTCTCTTGAACCTCGAATTGCGATTTCGGCAGTAATGGCATCCCAACAGGAGCAATTTCGCTTTTCGTGCCAAATATACCCAGTTCGCCAACTCCCTGAGTCTCTGGTCTGCTCCAAAAAGCCCACGTTGACGTTTTTTGGATGGCACCTCCAAAGCTTTTCACTCTATCCTCGGCCTCTCTAACGAGCAACTCTGAGGTGTCTGGGACTCCTGTATTTTGTGCGTCATTCGAGCCCAAAGTGCGCGTGTTAGAGCCCACAAGCGGCCACAGCCACGCCCAGCGAGACGTGGGCTCCTCCTCAACCGCAGTCTCGGCAGTGCTGTTGCTTCGCACCGTCGGGAGCTCGAAGTTGTTGCTGTTGACCACCTCAGAGAGCTCGTTCGAGCCTTCGGTGTGTTGTTCGGTTTCTTCTTGTTCGTTCTTGGTAAACATTACGGACAGCCTCGGGACTGGGTTTATCCAATCCACCCAGCCTTGTTGTTGTGATTCTTGTGATTGCTGCTGCGGCTGGTCGAGCTCTTCGGGTGGTGGATGTGTTTGCTGTTGGTTATTCTCCGCCTCTGAAATATCTGGAGGCTCCAATGGTTGCAATGGCGCGCTCGCGCCTCCATCACTGGCATCAGCAGGAGCAGGGACAGCGGTTCCCCACCAGCTGAACTTGCGCAATAGACCAGGAGCAGCCTTATCGGGCTGAGTGATCCCCACCGCAGAAGTGATGTCTGCCGATGCTGAGCTCGAAAGTCGTTTCAGCTCCTCACGGTACTCCTCGAGAGTCAAATCCAGTGGAATTTGCCCTGTGTTGGTGCCCTCGGCGTCTGGTTTTGCTGGGAAGTTGGTGTTGGGGGAGACCGGATCAGCGGCGATATTTGTTTCTTTGCCCGACTCTGGGGCCGGGGACGGCGTTCGTTCCACATGGTTCAGATGTGAGTGTTCTTGGTGCTGTTTGTGGCGGAAAGGATTCTTGAGCACAGACGAGATGGAAACGCTGGATTGCGATCTATGAACGTCTGTAGTGGGCTCTGTTTTGACGGGCGAGCCCTCTGGCGCGGAACTTTGGCCGGGGCTCATGGGATGACAGGCAATTGGACTGGTTCAGTGTGGCGGTGCTCAACGCATTGGACGGCTGCTGGCTGATTGGCGCAGCAAAAGATGGAGAGAGTAATAATTCTTGCCACCGAGAGTGTTGTTTGTTTGTAACAAGCAAGCAAAAAAAAAAAATATATCCATACTTTTTGAGATAAATTTCCTACAGCCCCAAACAGCCTCACAGACAGCCCTATTTTGTGAAATCTGCGTAAAATAAAATTTGCATCAAACAATTTGAATATTCTACTCTCTCTTTGTTTCTCTATTTCCCTCCGTCTTGTTTTCCCCCTCCAGACATGTCATCGGTATCGCCCTCGTGGAAAGAGGACATTCTCGCAAAATTGACCGAGCGGGACGAGCGATTACAGGCTTCTGCCGGTATTTTCAAGTCCTGTAAGTGATGAACAGGATCATGTTTTGCCACCGAAACAAGCATACTAACACCGATGTATACGCAGTTGGGTACTTTGCGGCCAAGATCAACACCCTCGAGAAAGAGGTGAGCGCGTTACAGAAAGACGAGACGAAAACAGAGCTCGCAAAGGCTCTGGAGCAGGTGAACAGCTTGAAAGAGGAAGCCGAGAGAAGAGAAACACTGCTTCAACAGCAAGTGGAGAGAAACAGAGCACAACAAAGCAAAATCAACACTCTGGCAAAAAACCTCGCTCTCGTGACCGAGGGCTACAGGAAGATGCAAGACAGCTACAACAGACTCAAGGAGGAAACAAACATGAAAAATAGAAACATCGAGTCGCTGAACGACGATCTGCTTTCATTACACATAGAAAACAACCTCATCAATGATAGAATCCACAAACTGAAACAGGAAAATGACCAGCTCATTCAGCGGTGGATGGCAAAAGTGTCACAGGAGGCTCAAGTGCTAAACGATGCAAACGAGGTTCTTGAAATGTCACGCAAATCGCTCAGTCCCGGGGATTGATTACGTACTTCTATTTAGTAGTGTTGTTCAAAACACTGCATCGAACTCGTCAAACTCCTGCTCGCTGATGGCGTCCAGTGCCTGCACAACAGAACCCCCAATCTGTTGCACCATATCAGTGGCCTTGAACAGCGTCTGCTGGCTGAATCCCTTGCCGCCGACCGTGGACAGCGAGACAGACTGGACAGGAGGCACGATCTTGCCTCTATTGAAACCAATGCAAATTCCGTGTTCCAGCACCTGCTCCTCGTCAAGTGAGGGGTCTATTATCACGTTCTTGCCAACGACACCAACAACAAACAGCACAGTTGGGCGGAACTCAGACTCTGGCGATATCAGATATTTTGCGGACTCCCAGTCGTCGGAGAATGAAGGCTCCTCTTCGATCTCGCGGTCGTTTGTCGTCGAGGTCAGGAGCGGTAGTCGGGTGGTCTTGAGAGCGAGATACGTCCCCATAGATGTCAACGATAGCAGCGAATAGAGGGTGTATGACGACGTTCTAAAGTCGGTGGGTATCGATAGGATCACGATGTCGATGTAGAGTTGAAAGTAGTACTTGTCAGTGAGTTTGAGGACCGAGAAATCAAAGTTATCCAACAGAGATTTGGTGAGAAGAGTAGACAGGTCGAGACACAGAGACGAGTCGTCTCTCTGGCCCTGAATATCGACGTCCACGTTCACCAGCTCTTCAAAACTTTTCGCTTTCACCACTTTCGCCTTCACGCTCGTGATGCACTCCATACCGTCCACAGTGTACGCTCTGGACGAGCCATTTGAATTCGGAAGGAAGAAACATGTTGCTTTCAATGGTCGGAACTGGTTGGGTTTTCTGGAGTCTGTGCGCGTCGTGTGTGGCGAGACCAGCAGGTCGTAGATGTATGATCTTTCAGCAGGCGAGAGAACCATTTCAAATGGGTGGTGACTGGAAGGTTGTAGAAGGACGATGAGGAGTTGAACAGTAAGAGTGATGATGGATAGGAAGAAGGGAAAAAAAAATTATAGAGGTGAAAAAAAAAAAGGGTCTTGGTGGTGTAAGGGTGTCTAGCTGGGCCAAGCTGGGCCTATCTAGCTGGGCCAAGCTGACCCAAGAATTGCGGAGCTTTGGCTTCACTCTTTGTCATATGCTGGTGTGTTTCGTTTGCTTGTCGTCTTCAAGCACCCAAAAGACAGTATGCTGATAATGAAGCGACGGGCAGTGCAAGTCGATTGCGTATATCCTAGGTGAAAACTTGTCAGGTGAGCACTTGTCAGGTGAACACGCGCTCACCAACTCGCTTACTCACTCACTTTGACCCCCCGTCCACTTACCAAGACAAAAGGGAGTTCGCCCACCGCCTGTGCCCCACTATGCTGGGGCATTCTTTGTCTGGCTGCTTACTCAGCGCTTGCGTAAGCCCATCCGCGGTCGAGGATGCGATCAAGCTAGAGAAAAAAAAAAACAAAAGGATTTTTTGAAAGTGATCCAAAAGGCCATGTGTTTGTGTTCGCCCTCTTCCTGTTGCAATCAACCTCACCAAGCAATTACCGGTTTATTCCCCCGAATCACTCACAATGGATAGAGGTCAGTTTGCGTTTGGGTCATTGAAGCCGCAACTGCTGAAGGCTAATGACACAAGCTCGAGCGGGGCTGTCCACTCGGCGCTGGTGACGTATCTGACAGACATCCACGTACACGTGGAGACTGCGGGCGACGAAGTGCCCGCAGAGGACCAGACGTTCCTGCTGGACCAACTGGACTTGTTGATTGACCACTTTGTCCAAACCTTTGCGGATGTCAGCGAAGTCCACCACCTAACTGTGAAAATCAACAGACTTCTGGCCAAAACATACTGTCTGGTGGTATCCTCAATGCTGCAAAACGTCCACGACAACTTCAACATCAAGTTGATTGACATAACCACGAAGCTTGTCGATATTCTGAGCGGCAACGCGAAGAAAATCTCCATCAAAAGCAACTGGTACTCCTCTCTCAAGCATATGGCTGTGGTTCTCTTGCAAGGCATTTTCACCAAGTTCAACGGATTTCTCAACTCTTACAAAGGACCTCTGCTTACAACTTTGTACAAGTACTTGATCAAGTGTCACGATAACTACAACACGTCCATCGAGACGTCGAATTTCCGGGCCAACTACTTCACAGACATGGTTTTGTTGGTGGACATCATCCTGGCCAACGACAACAGCAGCAACACGCTGGACGAAAAGCTGTTTTCTCGGCTTCTGAAGCTCACAAAAGCGCTGACGCAGAAGTCCGGCCCTGGCACGTACACCTACCCTGTGTTGAGCGTTGTCCATTCCTACAACTGTCTCATCTCGTTGCTCAAGTCAGACAGGTTTGTTTCGTCGGTCATGGGCAAAAAGTCTCTGACAAACGTGAACCAGTACCTCGTCTCCACGTATCCATACATCAGCGACATGATCTTGGCGATGTCGACCAAGTACAAGAAGCTGCGGCTCTCGTTGGCCAAGAACCTGTCAGATCTGCTGGTGTTCAACTACATCGCCAACGGAATCAACCTCAACGAGGCGGACAAGTCGTTCGAGTACACGTTGAACTTGGTCCTCACCAACTACACGAAGGAGTCAAGCGGCCTGGAGACCAGAGTTGGATTGCTCGAGGTTCTGGTCCAGTTCATGTCGAAGACCAACCTGTACTATCTCACCAACAGCGTCTCTACAGGCAAAAAGACAGGAGTCAACTTCATGACGCTCAAGTTCTTCGAGACTCTGAGTCTGATCTACCAGCACGTTTTTGCACCAGGAAGCTTCACCAACACGTTCAAGAACTTTGCCAAAGACGAGAAGTTCAGCAGAGTGCAGGACAACACCCCGGTCCAAGAGGCCACTGCTGTGCTGAGCCAAGTCGAGTGTCTGTACTCGTTCTTCCTCAAGGAGACAGACTCAGACATCAACCAGCTGATCATTCTGAGCAAAGTTGTGTTTGGCAACGACTCGGAGTCCAACGTGATCAGGTTCCCGTCGCTCAGCCAGGTGGCAAGCACGACGGATGCCGCCCCCGCCCCGAACCAGTGGTACGTGCTGTCACTGCTGAAGCTGGTTCAGCTGCTCGTTGTGAAGCTCGACCAGTACATTTTGTCGCAGCAGGATGGCATTTCCGAATCCCATCAGGACCTGGCCGCGTTGCTGGCGGCGAAACTGTTTGAGCTGTGCAAGCACAAGAACTTCAAGATCCGGGTCACGGCGTCCGAGACGATGATCGAGCTGTTGAAGATCAAGCCGGAGCTCTCGTTTGACGTGTTGAACGACTCGCTCGGGGCTCTTTTGGCCTCGTTCGAGGACGAGAAAGCCAACACGAACTTCATCTTCAACGAGAACCACGGTCTGGCGTTCCTGATCTCGTCGATTCTGTCGACGTGTGCGAAACAGTACATCAACTCGGACTTTGTGCTGCGGGTTTACTCGATCACGAGCAACTTCCTGAAGAAGTTCAACTCCACGGTGATCATGAACAACCTGTTTGGCAGTGCCTCGGGCACGTTTATCTCGAACGTTGGCTACGAGAAACAGCTGATCAGTTGGATCATTTTGATGGGTCTGTTCAACTTTGCGACGGACGAGAACGGGACCTCGAGCAACAACTTCTTTCTGATGGAGAGCACCCAGTTCATCACCAACTGGAAGAACTTGCTGGGACACTCCATGCCATCGAACTTTGTGCAGTACAAAGAGTCCTACGGAGAGCCGGCGCAGATCACCAACCTCAAGGAGATAATGAAGCTCATTGAGATCAAGAACCACTCGCTGGTGTGTCTTTTGAGTTACATCAACTATCTCTCGTCGACAAAGTCGTCGGCGATCATGCACACGCACACCAAAGAAGCCGGCAAGCAGAGCAGTCTGCTGACACCGGAGATTGCGACGCAGTTGAACCAGATCATCACCAAGAGTTTCACTTTTGTGAACAACCTGAGGTCCCAGATCACGGCGGTGACGTCTGTTCCGCCGATGCTGGAGATGACCATCAAGGTGAACAAGCTGCGGATCTACCAGAACTACATCAAGCTGGTTCCGTATTTGAACCTGAGAAACGACCTGAACTCGTCACTTTTGATCGAGGTTGTGCACAACTTCAACGATCTCCAGTTGCACAAGGGCAGTAGCAGCAGCAGCAGCAGCAGCAAAATCGAGACACAAGTCAAGAAAACCAAGAAGAGGAAGGACGCTGTGGGACCGCAAGTCTACGACATTCATCGTGTTCATGACGGGTTCAACTACGGGCTCACGAGCAAGCTCAACCACTACAAGGTTGACGAGCTGACGGTGAAGGTGACTGGATTCCAGCGGACCAGGACTTGTGTCGAGGCGACCGAGTCCGACATCGACAGCAATGCGTTCCACATCAACTGT
Source organism: Ogataea henricii (assembly GCA_003705115.2). Lineage (NCBI taxonomy): Eukaryota > Fungi > Ascomycota > Pichiomycetes > Pichiales > Pichiaceae > Ogataea > Ogataea henricii. The sequence continues at coordinate 157,543 of PPHT02000006.1, forward strand.
GCTGTTGAGTCTGCTCGCATACGGAGCAACTATGCTCCGGTGACGGTGTTTGACTCTGACTTGGAGCTCAAGTGTTTTGAGACAATCCAGCACTCGTTCTTGAACGACTATCTGATCTACCTGTTCAACGGCTCGTCCGACCTGGGATACACAGACACGAAGAGGTATCCTGTGAACAACGACACGATGATTGTGGATGTTTCGATCGAGATTTTCGCCCAGGTGTTCCCGTACCTGTCTCCGAAGGTGCAGCAGTCTGTGATTGAGACGATGAGAACGTCAATTTTCTCCGAAATCCAGGAAGCCAAGGACGAGGAAGGCGAGGGTGCGGGCGGGGCGTCGTCTTGTGTTGCTGGCGAGCACTTGCGGAAGGCTGCTGTCTCTGTGAACTCTGCGGTTGCGGTTCACAGCGCTCTGTGTTTCATGGTGAACCACAACGAGCACAATCTGCACAAGCTGAAGCTGACGAAGACGATCGGCTCGCTGGTCGTTGAGACGCTGCGGAAGATGGACGTTGGCGACCGGTACGTTTGTTTGCTGAACGCGGAGAGCGTTGGGCTGTGTTGTTCGCTGGTTGGCGACGGTCGGGACGAGATTCTGTCGAACCAGGTTTCGCTGATTGTGAAGTCGGTGGTGGAGGACACGAATCCGGAGTCGAGGTCGTTTGACGCGCACTGTTTGTCGAAGATTGCGCAGTACTCGAGCTTCACGAACTACAGTTCGGTGCTGAACGTTTTGTTTTCGCTGCTGATGGACCCGCATCCGCTGGTGCATGTTTCCGCGATGGAGGCGCTGTCGGTGACGATTGCGAGCCAGACGCAGGTGGAGCTGAGCGGGCCGGTGCTGGGCAAGCTTTTGGACAGTCTTGGCCGGATCTGGGCCCAGGACGAGTACGGAGCGCACTCTGCGGTGACGGTCGTGTCGAACTCTGACTACGGGGCTCGGAGCAGCTCTGTTGTGACGCTGAGCAAGCTTGTTCGGGTGGTGATCAACAGCTCGGGTCCGACGATCGGGGTCTGGACTCGTGCGGAGAAGACCGTGCTGCGGAACCTGCTCTTCGGGCTGATGAACACCGAGGTTGAGGACTTTGAGCTTGTTTCTCGCGAGCTGCTGAAGGCTCTTGAGGAGCTTGCGGTTTTCGACCGCAAGCTGGTGCCGCTGCGCAAGTACGTTGAGTTCATCAGGTTCCATCTGTGCAACAACATCAAGCTGGGCATCTCGGGCGGCAACTTTGGCTTCATGCCTCTGAGCGCGGACGACGGGGCGGCGACGTCGGTGCTGTTCCCCGTGACGACGAGCCGTGTGAACTGGACGCTGGCATTGAACTCGCTGAACCAGCTGTTGAAGCTGCGGCTGGCGGAGCTTTCTGCGCTGGACGCCAGCGTCGAGTCGCTGCTGTGGCTCGGGCTGGAGTACTCGGACAGCGAGCTGATCCGGGACATGCTGCTGTCGTTTGTGGACGGCTCGTTCGACAAGGCTGGCCACGAGCGGCTGCTGTGGTTCGACAAGCTGCTGCGGCTGTTCAACGTGTCGAAGTTTGAGCTGTACGGGTCGCTGTTTGCGATGTACCGGCAGCGGATCAACAACGGCGGGATGTTCTTCAACGTTTCGCGCGCGGCCACGAGCAAGACGGCGCTGGCGGGGCGGAGCTCGACGAGCGTGTCGCGGGGCGGGGCGTCGGCGAGCGCAGCCAAGAGCAAGAGCAGGAGCGAGACGGACGCCGGAGCGGGCGAGTATGCGCTGGAGGACGAAGGAGAGAAGTTTGCGGAGCTGGCGGACGACGCCGGCGTCGGGGCGGGCCAGGGCGGCGGAGGCAGCGCTGTTCCGCTGCCGGAGGAAGGCGTCTCGAAAACAGGCAAGACGGATCTCTCAGACGGCAGTCTGGTGCAGCTGATGGTGCTGGAGAACGAGCCGACCAACTGGCGGTTCCGGCTGCTGATCATCGAGCTGCTGACGCGGCTGGTGTCGCACACGTGGAGCGACGAGCGGCTGCGCACGTTTCTGGTGTCGCGGCTGCCGGACGTTGTTGAGGTTGCGTTTGTGTGCTCAACGTCGAGCCTTGTGCGGCTGCGGGTGTCTGCGCTGCGTCTTCTGGGCGACCTGATCGACGTGTACGGCCAGATGAGCGACCCTGTGTACCCAGAGGTTTCTCTGCTGGACCAGCAGCAGGCGCGGATCACGACGGCGATCGTGCTGGCGTTCAGCAGAGACTCGAACGTGGAGCTCGCGTGCACGGCGCTGATGCTGGCGTCGAAGCTGCTGAGCAGCAACATCGGCCAGATCTCCAAGATGAGCCGGATCGTGAAGATCCTGACGTCGTCGCTCGAGGCGCTCGCGGTGCTGGGCCGCGAGGACGGCGTCGGCGGGGACCAGCAGGTGCTGAAGGTGGGCGACGTTGCCGTTCTGACCGCCAAGGCACAGAACAGAGTCAAGGTGTTTGTGTTGCAGGCGTGGTCGCGGATCCGGATCTGTTGCTCGGCCGACGAGGACACCGAGCTGGAGCTGCTCACGGAGCAGTACATGGACGTGCTGGTTCCACTGTGGCTGCACTCGCTGCGGGACTTTGCGATGCAGAAGTACGGCAGCGAGTTCCTGGCTGGGGACTCTGACGAGGTCGACCTGGCGACCTACGAAGGGTGCTGGGTCGACCTGCTCGAGGTTGTGGCTCTCTTGGCCGAAGAGAGATCGGGTTCGCTTGCGAAACTGCTCGGGAACGACGTGGGCAGCTTTGTGTTTGTGCTTTTTGGGCAATGCATGGAGTACCTGATCCGTTCTTCGTCGAGATCCGTGTTGGATTCGACCGACTTGGGAGTGCTGGGATCCTTGGGCAAGATTCTGAAACTCGAGGCAGCAGTGGAGATTGTGTTCCAGGACGCCATTTTTGCCGAGTTTATCGATCTTCTGGACCGGCTGGTGGCCGTTTCGGACTCTGGGTCGCGTGTGCGTGTTGTTGAGGTTGCTGCGAGCGTGTTTGAGGCGTACTTTGCGACGAACTCGGGCGCCAAAACCGCCGAGCAGCTCCACAGCGACGTGGACAAGCTGTTTGAGCTGCTGCGAATCAACATGCTGGCCGTGGTTCGCGTTCTTCCGTTTGTCCGGGACCGCGAGATCAACGTGGACAAGCTGAACGCATTGAGTGGTGCAGATCTTGTGCTGGTGAAGCGCTCTTTTGACCTTGCGCTGCGGATGGTGGAGTTCTTGCCAGAGGTGATCAAAGTGGACTTCTACGCGTGCATTTTGTATGCGTTTGCGCTTATCTACGAGCTCAACAACACCGAGATCATTGCGGTTTTGCTGCCGACTTTGAAGCGGATCGTCTCGAATCTGGGCCAGATCGACCCTCTCAACAGCGCTCTGGTGCAGTTCTACCCGGCAATCAAGCGCCACTTGAGCGCCGAAAACGGCAGCTCGCTGCTGACAGTGTACATCCTGCTGACCACCGTCGAGAACATGCCCCTTGACGAGGCCGATTGCGACGTTGTTTCGGACTTTTTGGTGAACGGACTCGTTTCGGACGAGACGACGCTCACGACGATTGCTGCCCAGACGATCAAGACGGTCATCAAGCACAACGACCGCAGCTACAACGGACACGTTCTTGCGAAGCTGATTCCAAAGCTGGTGGAGATGTTGACGGACGAGCAGTCCAAGTTGAAAGAGCCGCGTCTCGTGTTGGAAGTTCTCATCACGCTGACGAAATCGCTCGCCGTTGAGTCCGAAATCGACTCCTCGCTCAAACTCACCGTTCCGATTCTCATCTGGTTCGACGAAAACACCCAGCATTTGTACCAGGCGTACGTTCACGCAAAGTTGCTGGAGCTGATCAAGTTTTCGCCGGCCAGTTTCAAGAAGTTTGTCGAGTGTTGCGGGCCAGAACAGAAGGAGAAGTTGGAGACGTTGGTGAAGCTTGGAGCAGAGCAATCGGAGGGGGGTGAGAGTGAGATGGTGAATGGCGGTTCTCATATTCAGCTGAAGACTTTTGGCTAGCGAAGGAACGAACGACGAGCGAAGCGAGTCGTGAGTGAGTGAACAAAGGAACAAACGACGAGCGAAGCGAGTCGTGAGTGAGTGAGTGAGTGAACAAAAAAACAAACGACGAGCTTTTGAACTAAGGAACGAACGACGAGCTCGTGAACAAAGCGAGCATTTTGACGCAATTATCAAACCTTTGTGACGAACGAGGATGAGAACTTATCGACGAAAGATTACTAGAACTTTGTGACGAGCGAGTCGTTTGTTTCTCATTTGCTTGTCAAAGCAACTCGAGCTTGGTTGAGTGGTGAAGTGAGTTGATCAGCCAGCGACTCGCTTCGCTCGCCGTTCGCTCCGTTCGTCGTCCGCTCGCTGTTGTTTTATATTACGAACATTTATTAACTATACACAACGAAATAAACCTTTTGCTTGTCACACACCAGTAAATCACGCTGCAGCCTTCCTTGCAAGACACAACTTATGGTACTTTGTCTCGCCGGCAGAGAAATCGCGAACGTAGTCAACGTACTCCTGGGGAATGCGGTCTGAAACCTGTGAATAGTAGGCACTCAACTTCTCGAGGGCCAGCTCGACAGCACCAACGAGTCGTTCGTCAGAAAGAACACGCTGGTAGTAGTGATGCTGTTGCAAAAAGCGCACCTTTTCAAGCAGCCACTGCAAAACAGTCTGAACCCTGTCGTCCTCATTCAACGTCTGCTGGGCAACCGCCCAGTTCTTCAGAACAGTCTCCCAAACCAGTCTCGCCTCCTCCACTGGGAGATACATGAGCTTGCTCAGGCCATTGCTGTTTTCCGTGTCGATGAAGTCGCTGCAGTAGACCAGCTCCCAGCCGTCGTGGACTATCTGGACCTCGCCAGAAGTCTCGTTTGTGGAAAACATTGCAACCTCGCCCTCCTCGGAGTTCACAGGCATGCTCAGGTCAAAGTAGTAGTGGCACTCGTCAAACGGAGTCACCATGGCCGGGTTGTACTGGTTCTTGTTGTTGAAGTGTTCAGGAACAAACGAGGTGGAGTTGGTGAGGCCTCTGAATGAGTGGGACAAAGGCTCGTTAAAATCGCCTGGAAGCATGCCTTTGAAACCGCTCTCGACAAACCGGAGCCGCTGGTTGTCGTGGAGGAAGAACGAGGAAGGATAGTGGTACCATTCTCTGCCGATGCAGACGTTTTCAAGCTCGGTAGATTTCGGTATCGCTGGCAGATGTCTGAAAACCTCGAGAGGAGAGCTGTAGTTTTGAACAAGCGACACGATTCTCAGGATCGAGACCGTGGAAATGAGGACAAACATCACAAACTTCGACAAAACCGTGTAGGACCTGTTCAGCACGTTGGAGTAGCCCAAGAGGTTTGTGAATTGCACAATTGTGAGCGAGGCTCCCAGCGTGATCAGTGGGTATATTGGGTACATGAACCTCTCCTCTTTGTGCGGCTGGCTCCAGAAGATGGCGCACCACACCACAATGGGAGCAAGCAGAGTTCTCAGCTGCCAGTAGTCGAATTTCTTGAAAGTGGACGAGGTCAGCGTCACGAGGCCGACTGCTGCGAGCGGGAACGCCACGTTGAAGTTGAGGAGCAGATTGTAGACGTAGTAGCTGAGTGGTTCTGTTCCAAAGATGTTAGGCCCGGATTCTGCTCCGGAGTGCACAACGTTGTACAGGACGATGTTGAGCGACACAAACGTTGGCTGGCCGTAAAAGAGGTAGTCGACTTGGGAGATGAGCATGGAGGTGGCAAACACGGCGCAGAAGCCAACGAGAAGGTAGAATCCGAGCTGTTTGATGTTCTTTCTAGCAACCATCGTGAGAGAAACGTAGGCGACAAACGGAGCTGCCAGAACAAGTGAGAAGGGCCAGCCCAGAAACCCACCGAGAGACGTGCAGGTGACCACGAGAGTGAAATGGCGCTGGATCGACTGCCATGACTCGGAGTACATGTGGTTGAGCAGCCGCAGACTCTCGTCGTTTTCGGATTTTTTCGTTTTGATGAGCGTTTTGAGCTTGTCGTCGATGTTTTGCTCGATTTTCAGGACGAAACGGTCGTATTTGAGGTAGTTGATGGTGGCTGCTGTGGCGAACATCTGCATGATCATGCTGAAAGTGCTTGGCAGAAGACTGATCGAGGCGTGCGACATGCCGGGATTGACGATCTGCAGCACCAGGAACCAGTTCGACACCTCCGGCGAGATATACTTGAGCGAATCGGCGAGATTGACCTCTGCGGCCAGTGAAAAGAGGGCAATCAGTGCCCTCACGAGGTAGAACTGGACGTAAGGAGGGAGCGCAAAGTCGCTCGAGAGACTTCCGATCAGCTTGAGAGGGTACTTGAACACACTAAACGGTAGTAGGTATGCCCACGACCGGATTGAGTACTCGGGCGAGTACTCCCATGTCTGTTTGCCGAAGAAACGGATCAAGAAGTTGAGGGGCTCCCAATAGTTGAAAACCTCATCGCAATCAGCCAGGATTCCGCATAGAACGCTGTAAAACCTGCTGCAGAACAGCAGTCCCACCAAGATTGTGTTGGTTTTCAAGACTCCCATTGTGGAATGGCAGAGTTTTCGGGTGTGGAGAGTAATTGCGAGCCAAAACAAGGATGTTTTGCCCTTGAACGTGATGTTTTTGTTCAGGAAAAAAATTATTTTTGCTAGTAAATTTTCGAGAATTTGTGAGGTTGAGCGAAAACGTGTGAAAATGGGGGCACAAAGAGTTATCGATTCTTACGTGTAATAAATTGGGTGATAGTATAAGTAATAAATAGTTGGTGATAAATAGAAGTCGGTGATAGACAATAAATAAAAGGTGACAGATAATAAATAGTGGGTCAATGCCGTCGTCGTCGCCTCATTTGTCGCTGTAACGGTCTTTCGAGTTCGCGTTCCACAAGAACCCGTTGGAGTCAAGCTGCTTGCCCAAAAGAACAGTGTGCGGCGGAACAAACCGGTCCTTGTCACTGTACGTAGACTTGACCTCCCACCAGGGAACGTCCTTCATCACCTCGGCCTCTCTGTTGTAGTGGCTCAACGTTCTTCTGACAACGTCCCTGTCCTGCTCGGCCTGCAGAACAGGCAGCAAATGGATTCTCGACCACAGTTTCTCACGCGACAGCTCAACAACCTCTCGGTTGCCCTGTGCAACTTTGTAGAAGCCGTAGGTCGAGAGACCCACCAACATTGCGAGCCAAACGGTTGGACGGAACCCTCTGGAGGGCAGGTTCCGTTTCCACTGGATCTTCTCGTATCCGTCCACTGGCGGTAAGTCCTGGTGATGTGCCATGATGAGCTGGAAGGGGGGTAATTGTTGGGGCAATCGTCTGGATGAGGGCTAGTTGAGTTCTAATTGGGTGTTTTTTTTTTTGTTCGCAACGTGAGGAATTTGAAACCAAAAGGTTGGATTATGTAAGCGCGAGGGGACGAGATCTTGACCAGGAATTTGTTTCCGCAGGTTTTAGTTTTGCAATGGAACCAAAAGTCCCTTTTGCTCTTGGTGTGCGTTGAATGTGTGGAGAGGGGGTAGTGGGGAGGGCCGGGAAGGATGAGTGTCGTTTGATTCATTCAGTGCGAGCTCTGTATCAACACCGTCTTGTTCCGGTGTAGAGATGCTACGCCAGAAAAGAACGTCACGTGAGCGTTCTCTTGTGAGCTTGGCGAGTGTCAACGATCCAACCACTCCGAAGAGCAATCTGATTCTTTTGATAAGGCCTATTCAGCTTGAATCTGATAACAGAATGTGAGAGCATGTGTTCGTGCATCGACACGGCTACGTATGACAACGCGTAGATGGACACTTGGATGAATCCCGGGGCAACCATCGGTGCACAAGGTACCAAGAAAACGATGACGAGAGCCGCGAGAGGCCTCTTCGATGACAGATACGCGTCCGATGATTTGCGCTGAGCTTGTTCCAGCGTTCACTCAGCAGTCCGTCAAGCCCGCTGTAGGGACGACTTCAATAGCTGATTCGCTCGACGCGTCGACCGACGCGTCATTTTTATTTTTGGATTTTTTCCCCTCCTTCGTTCCAGTACACTCCGGTGGCCGATAAATAAATAAAGCACTTGATTTTTTCAGCCAACTCCGCAATCAAAACCCACTCAAACAACACCCAACAACATATAAAATGTCGGTGAAAGTGAGCTCCAAAGAGCAAGTCGAGACGCTTCTGTCTAAATATGACACCTTTTTGTTTGATTGCGACGGAGTTTTGTGGCTTGGAGAACATTTGCTTCCCAAAGTCGTGGAGACTCTCAACCTGCTCAGACAGCGCGGAAAGAAGGTGATCTTCGTCACCAACAACTCCACCAAGTCCCGTGTGGACTACGTGTCCAAGTTCGACAAGTTCGGACTCAAAGTGACCAAAGACGAGATCTTCAGCAGCTCTTTTGCCACCGCCGTGTACCTGGAGCGCATTCTCAAGCTGCCAAAGGACAAAAAAGTGTGGGTTTTGGGCCAATCTGGGATCCAGGACGAGCTGCGTGAGGCCGGATACGAGACCCTCGGTGGTACCGACCCTCGGCTCAATGCTCCGCTCGACGTCAACGACGAATCCTCGCTCTTGTACAATATCGACCCACAGGTTGGCGCCGTCGTGGTGGGCCTAGACCTCAGACTGAACTACCACAGGCTCGCCGTCACAATGCAGTACCTACTGGACCCTGAAATCCCGTTTGTGGCCACCAACATCGACTCCACGTACCCTTCGAAGGGCTTCAAGCTGCCTGGTGCCGGCTCCTGTGTCGAGACCGTGGCCTGTGCGGCCGGCCGGCAGCCGATCTCGAGCTGCGGTAAGCCCAACTTGGCCATGATGGACGCCATCGTCGAGAAACACCACATCGACCGGTCCCGGTCCATCATGGTTGGAGACAGACTGAACACCGACATGAAGTTTGGCCGCGAGGGCGGACTGGCCACGCTGCTGGTTCTCACGGGAATCGAGACCGTCGACAAGATCCACGCTCTCGGCGCCGCCGAGCAGCCTACCTACTTTGCCGATAAGTTGGGTGATTTGTACGAGCTTCTAGAGTAAATTTAGAGAAAGAAAAATAAAATAAAACAGAAGTGTGAAAAATTATAAAAAGCTCGCGCACTCAGGTTCGAAATGCTTTTTCAAACACTCTTTTCATAGCTTGGATTTCGGTGTCTCCTCGAGCCAATCCACGTCTTTGAGATCGGGAAACTCGTTCACGACCCTCCAATCGCACTGCGTAGCATCAAACTCGCCAACCCCCTCTCTCCAGCGCCAAACCTGCTGGATTTCGCTGACCAGCGTCTCTTCCAGCCTAGCAACTATGTACTTGCCAATGTTGGGCAGAAACTTGAACCCATGGCCAGAGTCGCCAGTCGCAACGTACAAGCCTGGGTAGCCCGGGACCTTGTCGATGATGAAGTGCGAGTCCTGCGTGTCGGCGATCCAGCACGTCTTGCTGTCGATGAGCTCGTGGTACGCAAGCTCCGGACAGTATTTCCCAAGAATCTGTTTTGCTTCACGCACACACTTCCGAGGCATGGTATCTGTTGGGTTCATGTTTTTGTACCGAGGCAGCGAGATTGTGCCCGTCGAGTACGGATTCGCCACGAAGTGCGACGCTCCCGAGCCCGGGAGTGCGATTTTTAGCTTTCTGGTGAGAGGATCCGGTGGGAAAAAATACCCCATTTCTGCGTCAAACAAAATCGGCATGTCTTTGTAGAAGTCGTACTCGGTGGCAGTCAGTTTTATGTGTGTCACAAACAGTCCTGTCGCGGCCTGCTGGTTCTTCAGGTCGAGAATCGACGCTGTGGCGGCCCCGCACGCAATCAGAACCTGGTCTGCCGTTCTCTGCTGGCCGTCGGCTGTTTCAATGTACGCTTTCCCGTTAATGCTCCTCACACTGGTCGCTTTCCCGCCGTTCCCAAACACAAACTTCACACCCAGCGACTTGCATCGACGGTACACGGCCGCCGAGGCGTCTGCCGCGTGCGCCAGACCGGCCTCCGGATTGTAAATCGAGCCGGTGTTCTCGCTGACGGTGTTGAACGCAAGCTGTTTGAACCTCTGTGCCAGAACTTCGCCTCCTTTGAAGTTCTCGATCTTGAATCCTTCGCCAAGCAGATTCAAATTGGCGATACCTTTGCGCTCAAACTCCTGTCTGCCCACGTGGTGCGCCGGGGTGATCATGATGCGGCCACACTCGTTGTAAACGTCTTTGAAAACAGGGTCTGTTCGCCATTGCTGGACTGCCTCAATGCTCATACGACTGTAGAGCAGATCGGTGTATTCTGTTCTGATGATCTTGTTGTAGTCGTTGGCGGCCGACCACTGCGACGGAGGCTCGTACGCGTCGATAGCCGTCACGTCGTAGCCCTTCTGGGCCAGCTCGCGGGCCGTCGAAAGGCCAAACACACCGCATCCAACCACCAAAACTGTCTTTGTCATTATGGCTGCTGAGTAGGAGTTTTTCAGGGCCTGAAGGGCGGAGGAGGCCAACACAACGGTCTATAAATCTGGTTGGCCAGCCCGCGGTTGCAACTGTGCCTGCACCGGCCGGCAGTTGGATGCGCTTTTCTCACGGCGCATCGAGCTGCCGCAACCAACTTATCTTGGTCGGAGCATTTTTATCGTCTTGAATTTTTTTTTTTTCTTATCGTGGTCGTGCGCGGCCCGGGATCTTATCAAGAGATATACTTTCCTAATCAGGACACGGGCGAGCAGAGCAGTGGAGTGAGTGGTCGACGGAGTGATTGATGGAGTGACTGGCTGGTGGGACTGATCACGGGTGTGCTCACTGTGCGCGGAGTCGACTTGTGCTCAATTGACCTTCAAACAGCCCCCAACATATTGTTGTATGGTGATACGTTTGGAAAAAGATGCAATTTTAAGTTTTCGCGGTTTCTATTGCCTGCTTGCCGGCAGCTCGGTGCACCACGTTGTAGTGGATACGGTGCACCATGTTGTAGTGGGTACGGGGAGCAGGCAGACAGAGGCTGGGTTTGGCGTCAGCGGAGCGGACCGTGAAGGCAGAGCCCAGAGCCCAGAGCATAGAACCCAGAGCTCGCTCGCTATGCTCGCTGGAGGTTGCTCACCCGATTCCACTTTGGCAGACGACTTTATCAACTTTTCATAAATCAAATACTCCGAATGGACACCCAACCCCACAAGTTGCTCTGCTCCGTTCACCATGTCGCGACTCCCGAAAACCGGGCCCGCAAAAGCAGGCTCCGTCCATCTGAATCTGCGCGGCCGGACGAAAACACGAACAGGCTGTTTGGGATGCAAGAGACGCAAGAAAAAGTGCAACGAAATGAAGCCGCGTTGCAGCCGTTGTGAACGACTCAAGATGGATTGCAACTACACACCGGTGATTTCATGGCATCCCGAGTGCCAGCTGACTCTGGCGGGTCCGGCTGCGCCGGCGCAGCTGGCGCAGCTGCAGCTGGCGCAGCCGGTGAACACTCACCTGTACACAATCAACTTCTCAAACTGGGAAATGGCTCTCGAAAGACACTTCAGATACAGCGACGACGACGAGACGGAAACTCTGGAGCCGACGCCCGGCAGCACGTTGCCGCAATGGCGAACCCGCGCTGCCACTCCGGTCCCCAGCACGCCCGAGGATCTCGAGAAACTCGCTCGCGATCACCCCGATGCAGACATTCTGCTGAAAACCAGCGAAAGGTTTCTTTTCGGCCACTATATCGACAACATCAGCAAAACAAAAACGTTTTCCGACTCGAATCAGACGGAAAACGAGTTCCAGTACATCATTATCCCCGGGTGCGACAAGTTTGTGGGTCTTTTCCAGGCGGTTTTGACGCTGTCGGCAATCGATCTCATGAAAGAAGAGCTCAAGAAACCGGCGAGCCAACGCAACCAACTGCTCACCAGCGTCTACTACTCGCTTTTTCTGCGCTACAAAAACGCAGCAATCAACCAGTTGCACCACATCCTCGACAACTTCGATCTCGGAGAAACAGACATCCTCGAAGAGCTGCTGGTGACGATCATGATTCTGTGCTCGGCCGAGATCACTGACCAAGGGTGCTCGAACTGGGTGAACCATCTCAAAGAAGGGTGCCTGGTCCTTTCTGTGCTACCATACAGCCAGATTCTCGAGTCTGGGATCCTGTTGTTTGTTTATCGGTACTTTTCGCTCAGGTTTGTGTTCCTTGTGTGCACGTTGAAAAGAGCCCATCTTGACGAGTTTCTCAAGAGCTGTCCGTGGCCGGCAATCGACGCTTTTTTCGAATCGGACAAGGTCGATCAGATGTTTGGCTGCTCGCCCAGACTGCTGTATCTCGTATACGAGCTTGCGATGCTCAACCATCTGCGCGATACCAACGCCATCGAAGAGCATCTGCTCACGAGGAAATATCTCAAGATCTGGGACCAGCTCAACACTCAGAAACAGACGCTTTCTGGCCACTCGGCCGAGCTCGAAACGTGTGCCAGTTCGTATCTTTTGGCTACCAAGGTGTATTTCTGCACGCTACTCTGGGGCGGCAAGCTCAAGGTGTACTCGCAGAGAGATTTTGCCGCTGTCTACCACGGTTTGCTGCCGGAGCTCATGGACAGCCTGACCAGGCTGAGTGCGATGGAGTCACAGATTCTGTTCCCGCTGTGGTGTCTGTTTGTGCTGTCGTGTTGTAACGTTATCGGCGTCAACGGCGAGACGAACCGGCTCCGCATTCTGGAGATGTTTGCGCGGCTCGAGCAGCGCTGGCCTCTCAGCTCTGGCGTCCAGGTTCAGCGCGCCGTGGAGACCATCTGGAAGGTTTATGATTTGACGATTGAGGATCCCATGAATTTTCTCAGGAGTAATAATTTCTTCAGGAGGTTTGACTGGAGGGATATTCTGAGTGTTGGGGGGTTTATGTTGGCTTTGACTTGACGAATGACGAGCGAACGACGAGCGAACGACGAGCGAAGCGAGTCGTGAGTGAGTCGTGAGTGAGTGAGCTAGCGAGCGTGTCAATTGAGTTGTGAGTGAGTTGTGAGCGTGAGTGAACATTCGCTCGTCGTTCGTTCGTGAGGAGTGAAGATTGAATAACGGAGGGATTGGTAAGCTCTACACTCGTACATACTCTCACGACTCATTTGCGACTCATTTACAAGACGTGATTGAGTAAGCTTACTCAGTGACGAGCGAATCACGCACTCACGACTCGCTCCGCTCGTCATTCGCTCGTCAGTCATCCACCGTTACGACACATGAGTATTCTGGCGAACGACACAGCCCTCACTTTGCTCGTAAGCTTACTCGTAGGCTTGTTTGCCCGAGTGAAAGAGACCTGGCTCGCTCCACCACTGGCGTAGCTGCTACGCTCGTTGTGCGCTAAGTTATTTTTTGTAAAGTGTTTTGGTAGCAGGAAAAAAAATACCATTTCAACGACTCACGAAGGAACGACGAGCAAAGCGAGTCGTGGGTGAAGAGAGAGTGGAGAGAGAGTGGAGAGCCAATGGCAACTCGTCAATCTCGCCTTGCTCTTGCTCTGCTCGTCAAAGTTGTCTATTCGAGAAAAACGACTCGCTTCGCTCGTTACTTTCACAAATAAAGTACTGACGAACATCGAATTTCAATCCAATTGACCCGCTCGCTAGCTAATTAGCTCACTCACGACGAGCGAAAGACTCGCTTCGCTCGTCTTTCGCTCGCTCACCGCTTCTCGCTCACACTCACGCTCACCACCTCCGCCACTTCCACCTCCCCAAGCTCCCTCTGCGTGTCCTCGTCCTTGTCGAAAATCAGCGCAATCTCCTCCAACGAGTGCCCCTTGGTCTCTGGGAAAACCATGTAGATCACGGCGAAAATCACCACCTGAACGCCCATGTACACGCAGTAGTACTTCCACCCGATCGCCGAGAGCGCGATCGAGTTGACAAAGATGTTGAACAGACACGACGAGTTGACGGCAAACATCCCCACAAACAGGCCCTTGGACCGCGTCGTCTGCGGCCACAGCTCCGCCGGGTACGACGTGATCAGCGGCGTGTACGCGAGGTCGTACATGCCGTAGACGAGGAAGATGAAGAAGATGATTCCAGAACCAACGTCGCGGCCCTTCTCGGTGTACACGGCGGTGATGGCGGTGAGGCCGATGAAGCCAAAGAAGATCCCGGCCGTCGACACCAGCAGCAGCGTGCGGCGGCCGACCCAGTCGACCGAGACGGCGCCGCACACGGCCACGATCACGTTGAAGATCTGGATGCACGCGTTCAGCAGCGTCTGCTTCCAGACGGCGTCGATCCCGACAGACTTGAAGACCGAGCTGAGGTACGAGCTCACGATACCGTTTCCGTTCCACTGCGACGCCACGCCGAGAAAGCAGCTGATGAACAGCCGCCTGCGGTTCCCTGGCGTGGCCACCAGGGCGCGCCAGGTGGTCTGTTTGTTGTGGCGCTGCACCTCGAGCGAGGCCACGATCTCGTGCATCTCGAACTCCACGAGCGGAGCGTACGCCTCCTCGTAGTTGGCGTGGTACTTGGTGAGGATCTCACGTGCCTCGTCGAGCCGGCCGCGCGAGGCGAGCCACCGCGGGCTCTCGGGGGCCAGGATCAGCCCCGGCAGCAGCACGAGCGGCAGCATCGCCTGCAGAGCGAGCGGGATCCGCCAGGCCTCGTTGCCCGCGTAGCGGCGTGTGCCGTACACGATCCAGGCCACCAGCACGGAGCCGACGTAGAACATCGCGTGGTACGCCGCGGAGAACTTGCCGCGGTGCGTGGGGAACGTCACCTCGCCGATGTACAGCGACGCAGAGTAGTTGCACGCGGCACTGAAGCCGGTGATGACCCGGCCCATGATGTACGCTGCCTCGTTCTTGGCCGAGGCCGCCACGATCGCGCCGAGGAAAATGAACCCGGTGCACAGGAACACCACCGGCTTGCGCCCAAACCGCTCGCACAGCTGCGGGATGAAGAGAATCAGCGCACACGTCCCGACGAAGGGACTGGCGTTGATGAAGCCGAGCCACGACCCGGTCGGAGTGCCCATGAACGCGCTCCACACCGGCAGCGCCTGGATCGAGTTTGTCACCGCGGAGTCGTAGCCGATCGCGGACCCGTAGAGCATGAAGTTGACCACGAACAGGTTCAGCTTCACGATGTTGGGCCGCCGGTACCAGGGACGAGTCTCCTCTGGTAGCAGCGACAGAATCTTGTCTCCCGCAGAGCCGCTTCCCATTGTGTGGTCGAATGGGCGCTGCAGCGGTGTCACGGTGGAGCTGGGGATTGTTGCGGTGCTTTTTATACACCGCGGGCGGCCGTGAGCGCTTGGCGGTGTTGGATCTGATCGTTCGCCTCGAGCGCTCTCAGTTGCCTTCGGAGTTTGAGCTGATAAGATACGGAGATTTTCGCGATAAGCAACCAACGAGCGAACAAGCGAACGACGAGCGAAGCGAGTTGCTTGCTCGTTGTTGCTCGCTGTTGCTCGTTGTTGCTCGTTGTTGCTCGTTGATGCTGGCTGTTTGTGAGTCACTCGCTCATCGTGAGTGAGTCGACGACCCCCGCAACTGGCCTGCCTACTTGCTCCGTGCTGCCAGCTCCGCTGGCACCATCGGCAGCCCTACGCCTACAATCTACACCCTGCAGCCGGCTGACCGTTCTGAGGACCCACCGGGTCCGCTCCCGTTCCTCCCAGACGCTCACTACATCCCTCCGCCGCCCCTTCCCCCAGTTTCTTCCGCCATGTTTCTCCTACCATCTATCGCATAGCGATGAAAAAAAAATTAATTTCTTGTCACTTTTCTAAGCGGAGATTCAGTAAACTTATGTCGACGAGCGACGAACGACGAGCGAAGCGAGTCGTGAGTAGATGACTGACTGACTGACTGACTGACTGACTGACTGACTGAGTAACTGGTAACTGAGTAACTGAGTAACTGAGTGATCAAGCGACTCGTCGTTCTTCAACAAATGACTCGCTTCGCTCGTCACTCACTCACTGCTTCGCTCGTCGTTCGCCAGCTCACGCCATCCTGGTGTCCTGCCACTCAGTAGCCTGCAACGTTTTGCCCTGCAACGTTTTTCCCTTTCCTACACCTCGTGAAATTCTAGCCCCTACGCTCGAAACCAACGATCAGCGTGTTAGTTCTCCTCCGCCCACTTTTACCGTCGATCCTCTATTCTTCGATGACGTCGCAGCCGGTTTTCTTGCGGTATTCGGCAATATGAAAATTTTCCTGCGTCAGGTGGCACGTGTCACGTGCACGATGATGTCCTCTGTGTGTGTGTTTTTTTTTTTTTTAGCAAATTTTCAAAACGCCCCAGAGAACATGAATGTTCTCAAACACCCCTTTCTCTTGTACCCACACAAAGATATCTGCTGGACAGGCTTCAACCCATCTTCACCCAAAAAAAGAAAGAACTCCTCCCCCAGCCTGACACACCATCGTTTGCGGCCTCATCCTACTCGTTGTCTAAACCTCCACCACACCAAATACTCGATACAGCAAAATGTCGGTGACCCAGAAAACTCTCGAGCTCTCGGACTTGATCAACTGGACAATCTTCCAGGAACTCCTGCTCATGGACGAGGACGAAGAAGGCTTTGCGCTCTCTGTCGTGCAGACGTTTGTGGATCAGGCCAAAGAGACTTTTGAAGAGATCTCACAACTACTCGACCACAAAGAACCTTCAGAAGACGACCTGAAAAAACTTTCGTCGCTCGGCCACTATCTAAAGGGCTCTGCAGCGGCCCTCGGACTACAAAACGTGCAACAGGAGTGCGAAAGAATACAAAACTACGGCAACAAGTTCAATTTCGACGATTTCGAAAAGGCTGCCAACGCTAAATCCGTGGAGGACTGGTTCGGTTGTATCCGCGAAGCCCTTGATAACGCTTTGAAATGCTATGAAGAGAGCAAGAGTCTGCTGGCCGACTATTTCGACACAAAGCTATGAATTTCGAAAAATAAATCAGAAAAAAAAAATCAAAACTAACAATCTACAAACATATCGATACCTGCATGGCTTGATGTCTGTCTGTTCTCACTTTTTCCCGCATCCTATGTGTGATTTTTGTATCTTTGTGGATATTGTGTGGTGTATCTCTCTCCCTGCTTTGGCTTTTTTCCTTTGTGCTCGAGGTTTAACGGTCTATGTTTTTTCTCCATGTGTACAGTATTAATATATATCACGTTAGACATACACACTGTTGTGCTAGTGGCGCAATATCTCGTTCCCCTTTGTCCCCACTATTTCTTGAGCTCTTCTTCCTGGTCGCCCTTGAAGTTGTTCTCTATCACCGAGTAGCACAGGATCAGGCCTGCCGAGACCAGGCCAAACGTGATGGCAATGTAATTGAGCTGTGCGTCTGTAATCATTGTGGTGTGTGGGCAGAAAAGGATTGGCTTTGCAGGGGGGGAGGCAATCAAGACAAGTTGTCTACACGAGATGTGAGCGAACAAAAGCTGAAAAAAAATAAAAAACACTAAAAAACATTTGATTTTTTAATTCTTGTTTTTCGTTTTGGAGAGACCCCCGCCTACGTCATTGCTGAGTCAGCGTTTTGATCTTCCCTCGGTACACCGGTACTGACACTGATAATTTAACCGCCCACGAATTTTTCCCATCCCACGCCACGACCTGAGGTTCTCACAAACCCCGCGCTTGGGTTTTACCCCCCGCCCTTCGGTTAACAGTTTTTTTTTTCATTCAGTCTACCGTCTCTCCGTTTGTGGATGATCGTTTTCTGTAACGCTCTATATTTAAGGAACAGTCAATTCGATGCTGAAAAGCAGTTTCCGAGCATTTCAAAGACTATCTCTCCTAAACCGCACCTTTGTGACCACTCAAATCAACACAATGCCTGAATCAAGAAAACTCACCTTCATCCCTGGCCCAATCGAGTTCAGCGATGGTGTTCTGTCCGCCATGTCGACGCCTTCGCAGTCGCACAGTTCTCCAGAGTTTGTGGCTGTGTTCCAAGAGGCTTTGAAGAACACCCGCAAGCTGTTCAAGTCCACAGACCCAGAGGCTCAAGGATTTGTTCTCTCTGGATCGGGAACTCTTGGTTGGGACATCACCGGTGCCAATCTTTTGGAATCATCCGACAGAGCCTTGGTCGTTTCGACCGGTTTCTTTTCCGAGCATTTCAAAGAGGCCTTGGACGTGTACTGCGACAACGTGGACATTGTTCAGCAGAAAAATTTTGGTGATGCCGTTGAACTTTCTGCCGTCGAGGAAGCTCTCACTGAAGCAAAGAAGGCCGGAAACCCTTACAACCTCATAACCATCACTCAAACCGATACCTCTTCTGGAGTTCTTTCCGACGTCAAGGCCATTTCCGGTGCTGTGAAGAAAATCTCACCGGAAACTCTGATTGTGGTGGATGCCGTTTGTGCCACCGCGTGCGAGGAGCTTGAATTCGACGCTTGGGGAATCGATTACGTGCTCACTGCTTCTCAAAAGGCAGTTGGTGTTCCTTCCGGTTTGTCCATCTCCTTTGCCTCGAAGAGAGCTTTGGAGAAGGCTCTCTCAAAGAAGAAGCCAACCTCTTACTACTCTTCCCTCAAGAAATGGCACCCAATCATGAAGGCCTACGAATCGGGCTCTGGTCTCTACTTTGCCACTCCAGCAATCCAGCTGATCCACGCGTACAACTACGCTTTGAAGGAGATCTTGAGCCAAGGCGTTGACGAGACCGTGAAGGCTCACGCTGCTGCTTCTGACAGTTTCAAGGACAAGATTGAATCGTTGGGCTTGAAGCTCGTCCCAACCTCGAGAGACGTGGCTGCTCACGGACTCTCGGTGATCTACTTCCCTGCTGGATTGGACGGTCCTAAGTTCTTGAGCAAGGTGAGAGACAACGGGTTCACCTTGGCCACCGGTATCTACGGCGACTACAAGACCAAGTACTTCAGAGTCGGCCACATGGGTGTGAGTGCTGTGGGAGCAAGAAAACAGGAGCTTGACGAGTGTTTTGCTGCCATCAAGAGTGCCCTGGAGTAATTTCAGCCAATGGGGGTTTCCATTCGGTTCTTTAGTTGAGAAAAAAAAATGCATTTTCCGTATATGTGGTTTCCGGTTAGGTTAGTAGATTGTGTCTGGGAAACTGCGCGACAGGTGCGTTGTTGTGTCACACGCGGGGAAAACATGGTATAAAAGGGGATCGTTTTTCCCTCTCGCTCCCCCTCTCCCCTTCACCACAATCGCGGCCGAAAAGGAAATCTCACACACAGATACACTCAACTTTTTCATATATGACAAAACAATTCTTTGAACTATAACAATTAACAAATTAGATCGCCGCATTCTTGCGCAGGCTCAGTCGACCTCTCGGCTTGTCTAGGTTGTTTACACAGAAAGAGGGAATTGTCCAGCCCAGACAGAAATCTCCTTCTTGAGTTCAGTCAGCTCCTCAGAACCGTCGGCGATGGTCTTCTTGAAGTCCTTGAGCTTGTTAGCCTCAATTGGGAGGGAAGATTGAACCTGCTTGGCGATCTGGACGGCTCTGTCAATGTACTCGACAATCTTGATGAAGTCTTCCTCAGAAGCACCTCTGGTGGTCATGGCTGGAGCACCGATTCTGACACCACCTGGAACAAGAGCAGACTTGTCACCTGGGATCGAGTTCTTGTTGAGGGCGATGTTGATGTTCTCACAAACGGTCTCGATTCTGGCACCGTCGATACCCTTATCCCTGAGGTTCACCAACACCATGTGGGAGTCGGTACCGTCAGAAACGAGCTTGTAGCCACGCTTGGTGAACTCGGCCTCGAGAGTCTTTGCGTTCTTGAGCACTTGTTGTTGGTACTCTCTGAACTCGGGCGTGGCGGCTTGCTTCAAAGCAGTGGCCAAAGCAGCAATGGTGTGGTTGTGTGGACCACCTTGGTGACCAGGGAAAACAGAGAAGTTGATTGGGTTCTCGAGGTCGTAGTAGATCTCCTTACCGGTCTTTGGGTTGACGGAACGCACGCCTTTTCTGAAGAAGATCATGGCTCCTCTTGGACCTCTGAGCGACTTGTGAGTGGTAGTGGTGACAATGTCAGCGTATTCGAATGGCGAAGGGATAACACCTGCGGCGATCAAACCGGAGATGTGAGCCATATCCACCACGAGGTAAGCACCGACTTTGTCGGCGATTTCTCTCATCCGCTTGTAGTCAATGAGACGGCAGTAAGCGGAGGTACCGGCAACGAGGACCTTTGGACGGTACAAGACGGCGGTTTTTTCGAGCATGTCATAGTCGATGATACCGGTTTCCAAGTCGACACGGTATGGCATGGTTTCGAAATAAGTGGAAACGGCAGAGATCTTACGGGTATCAGTTTGGTAACCGTGAGAAAGGTGACCACCGTGGGGCAAGTCAAGACCCATGAGTCTGTCGTGAGGCTTCATGATAGCCTGGTAGACTTGCAAGTTAGCAGGGGAACCGGAAAGGGTTTGGACGTTGACCCCCCATTTTTCTGGGTCCACATTGAAAGCCTTGAGGGCTCTAGCTTGACACAAGAGCTCCATTCTGTCGATGTGCTCGTTACCACCGTAATATCTGGCACCTGGGTAACCTTCGGAGTACTTGTTGCACATTGGGGTTCCGAGGGCGTCGAAGACAGAGGTGGAGGTGAAGTTTTCGGAGGCGATCAAGACGATCGAGTGTCTTTGTCTTTCGATTTCATCTTGGATGATGGAGGCCACTTCTGGATCGGTATCCTTGAGGTGGTCTTCCACCATGTGCTTGTGGGAATCTGAAAGTGCGTAATGGGACATTTCTGTGGTGAGTTGGAGTGTGGTTGTTGGAGGGGGAAAAAACCAAGAGGGTAGTAAGGAGGATGACTGGGAGTTTATATATGGGGGGGATATTTTTCACAGAAGTCCAAGTTAATTTAAATTTGGAGAGTGAAAAATTAATTGGAATGAGGGTGATTAGGTAAGCACTTTCACGAGCAAAGTGAGCTGCGAGGGAAGCGAGCTTGATGATTCTTGGAGTGAGATGAATAAATCAAACTCGCACGCTCGTTGTGAGTTGAAGGCTTACTGAACAGGATATAGGTACTACTTTCACAGGCGAAGCGAGTGATTGTTCACTTACTACTGAGTGAATGACTCGCTTCGCTCGTCATCTTCACTCGTCATTTAATAAAGTTTACGCACTACTGAGTGATTGACTCGCTTCGCTCGTTATTTGCTCCGCTCGTCATTCGCTCGTCGATGGTTGCACAGATCAATATATTGACGTTAATGAACAGTATATCACAGACAAAACCAAGGTCCTGTCCACTAATATATTATTAGTATTAGCTTCAATAGCTTGCAAGAAAATCCCACAAACCAAGTAAAACGGCTGGACCCACTGTCTTTAACGGTAAGATTTTTGGAATCTAGCTCTAGCACCACGACCACCGAACTTCTTTGGCTCCATTCTTCTCGAGTCAGCAATCAACAAGGTTCTGTCGTAAGAGGTGAAGACCTTCTTGAGTTCGTTCTTGGAGGACTCGTCCACGTATTTGGCAGTGTAGGCAATGAGACCCTTAGCAATGGCTTGTCTGATGGCGTAGACCTGGGACACGTGACCACCACCGGTGACCTTGATTCTGATGTCCAAGCCGGCAAACTTGTCCAGACCAACCAAGAGCAATGGCTCGTAAACTTTGTGTCTGAGGATTTCTGGCTGGACCAAGGTGATTGGGGTACCGTTGACCTTGATGAGGCCCTTACCCTCCTTCACGTGAGCGACGGCAGTGGCGTTCTTCTTCTTACCAAAAGTCTAGAGGGTGTTAGTATAGGTGGTAGGCGGAAAGAAAAGGGGGATGTGCGGAGCAGAGAAGGACAAAACTTGGGCAAAAAAGGGGTGTCGTGTGCACTGCTGGTGTGATGCTGGTGATGCTGGTGATGCTGGTGCACTGCTGGTAATGCTAAATTATCGCTGTTCTATGGCTCGTTTGGGGGCCGTTGGGCCTTTGTGTACCCACGGTTGGCCCGCTCCGCTGGACATCTCTCTGGTTTGTACATACTTGGACAGATTGGGCAGACATGTTGTTTGCTGTACTTGTGTATATGAAGCTGTATCAACACTCTAGTGGTGGTGAGCTTGTGAAGTAGTTTGTAAAAGTCTGAAATATCTTTTCGCTACACAAAGATTCCAAGATCGCGAAGGTCCCCGTGAAAATTTTTTGAACCAGCGGGCAGGGCGCCGCCCCAGCGGAACGGGGCGCCGCAAGGGCTGCGGGCAGGCAGGGCGGGAGTTCCGCACACGGGTGTGGGAGAGGGAAGGAGAGAAAAAAAAACCACACAGCAGGTCGCGAAGCGCTACACCGCGCACCGGATGTTGGGGCATTGTGACTGTTTTTTTGCTCGCGCTCGCGCGTAAATCTGAGCATCAGCGGAGTTGGCAGGAAGTTCGCGCGCGCCGCGGCCCAGCGGGCCCTGCTGGCCGGCACGCCCTGGTGGCCCGCAGGCGCTGGCAAGCGAAATTCTGGCGCGGCTCGCCAACTGCTGAAATTTTTTCAAAATTTTGTACGACATTGCAGGTGCGATTTATTTGAAAAAACTCTTTCATTTTTATAACAACCAACCACTCCATAGAGGCTCAAAAGGGTATCGGGAGAGTACTGTTAATACATCGAAATGGGTATGTTTGAGAGGATGATGAAGAGCGCAAAGACGACACGTTACTAACGAGAACCGCAGCTATCGCAAAGAACCTTCCAATCTTAAAGAACCACTTCAGAAAGCACTGGCAAGAAAGAGTCAGAGTCCACCTGGACCAGGCCGGTAAGAAGGTCTCCAGAAGACAAGCTAGACAGAAGAAGTCCGAGAGAGTGGCTCCAAAGCCAATCGACTCGCTCAGACCAACCGTCAGATGCCCAACCATCAAATACAACAGAAAAGTCAGAGAGGGTAAGGGTTTCTCTCTTGCTGAGTTGAAGGCTGTCAAGTTGTCTCCAAAGTACGCCAGAACCATTGGTATTGCTGTCGACCACAGAAGAGTCAACAGATCCACCGAGATCTTTGAGACCAACGTTGCCAAGTTGGAGAAGTACAAGCAATCTCTCATCATCTTTGACAAGGCCACCAAGCCTTCTGGTGAGCAAGTTTCTGTCTCTGCTGCCTTCCCAGTTGTCCAACCAGCTTCTGATGTCGAGGCCAGAGCCGTTGTTGTTCCAGAGCAGACCGCCTTCAGAACCTTGAGACTCGCTAGATCTGAGAAGAAGTACAAGGGTATCAGAGAGAAGAGAGCCAGAGAAAAGGCTGAGGCTGAGGCTGAGAAGAAGAAATAAGTCCGTAGGATGGTGTTAGTTTAATTATATCTTCTGATAGTTCACATGCGAGCCAAGCGAAGTGAGCAGTGCGAGCCAGGCGAGCCAGGCGAGCGTTGCTCACTATAGTACGGTACAGTACACTACAGTAGTACGCAATGCGAGCATTGCGAGCAGTGCGAGCAGTGCGAGCAGTGCTCACTTATGATAAGTTTGCTGTTCGAATCGACTCATTGAAGACTCACCGAGTAGCCTCATTTAAGACTCACCGAGAAGCCTCATTTAGGACTCACCGAGTAGACCCGTTGAAGCCACACCAAGTAGACTCAATAAAGAATCACCGAGTAGACCCATTGAAGACTCAGTGGCTCGCTTCGCTCGCCACTCATACATGCAAGCCTACGTTCTCGTTGAATAATCAAGATATATTATACTACCAGTCATACGACCAACGGCCATCTAAATATTCAAACGTATCCGATCTAACTTCACAAAACCTCAGTTCAACGCTTAGTCAAACAGACCGAATCCCATGTCGTCGTCTTCCTCTTCCTCGGCTTCAGACTCCTTCTCCTCCTCGGCAGCAGCCTCGGCACCACCAGCAGCAGCACCGGCAGCTGGAGCAGCACCGGCAGCAGGAGCAGCGGCAAAGTTCACCAGCAACTTGGAGATGTCTTGGCCAGAGAGAGCCTTGGCGTAGATACCGGCCCAGATGTTGTCGATCTCGATCTTAGCACCAGAGGTGAGCTTCAAGAGGTTTTCTGGGGTGATTTCCAACTCGGCATCCGAGAGGATCAAAGCAGCGTAGGACAAAGCAGATTCGGTAGACATTTTTGTATTGGAATAATCACTTTAAGCTGTTATTGCAGACTATTTCCTTGGCCAAAGGTGCTAAAGGGTGTTGTTGAACTAGTTGTAGAGTTGATATTTTTCTCACCAAAGGGTTTAGTTTTTCGCTGGAAAATTTTTTGGCCAGGGTTGCGTCACGTGAGGTCGGTAAGTTTTTTAGCCCTCTGGTGGGGGGTGTGGATGCGACAGGCAGGC
>PPHT02000006.1:181837-328239 GCA_003705115.2 Ogataea henricii
CCCCCCCCCCCCCCCCCCCCCCCCCCCCCCCCCCCCCCCCCCCCCCCCCCCCCCCCCCCCCCCCCCCCCCCTTATGTGCTTGCCTCCCCAATCCAACACTCGCCCTCGAGCTAATCGCCCTGTTGGACGTTCCAGCTAAAAGTAGGCAATTCCAAACTGTTGGAATGAATCTACAGTTTCAGGTTAGTGGTTTAAAATTTCCCCTTTTTGAGTTTTATATATCCCCCTCCGCCTCCTCGGTCGCGTGTAACTTGTTTCCTGAGGTTTTTCGGACTTCACCAATCATCCAGACCAGGCTTTCCACCGTCAACAGCTCTCTAGTCGCAGCGCTTCACGGAAATGTCCGTCATTTCAATCTCAAAAACCAACGCCTGATTGTCCAAATTGTAACCCGAACCATCTGCATAAGAATACGATCCAAAACCCATGTACCCATCTTGGGTTATGAAATCATTGTCGGAAACCGTGAGCAGGAAAAACCGGTTCATCCCACCTTCAACCGGAATCAACGTAATTCCCTCCCATTTTTCGTTCAGAAGTCTCGAGTCGTCTTCCCCACCGTTGTGCAGCCCGAATTTGGCCAGCTCTGTCTCGTTGTTGTAGTCTAGAAACGAGTAGTACGTTGCGGTCTCAATCCCGTCCTCCAATTCACCTTTTTTCGACGCTATTTGATCGCCCTCTTCATCATACAGACCAACAATGTTGGTGGCATTCGCAACAGAGTACAAGTCTGCGTGCCGGTACACCGAGTCGGTGTTCCCATTCGTTCTCCCACGGTTGCTATCGTGAGCAAGGACCAAAAACAGGTCTTCGCAAACATACACTAGCTCGGACTGAGCTGCCGTTCTCGGATTCTTTTCCTCACTGTACTCTGGGTCTTGATATGTTGGAAGTTTCAAAACATATTCAGCCACCAATTCCGTTTCCGTTTCCAGCAACTCATACTTCAAAAGCCGCACGTACGAATTTGTGTATTTGTGCCCACCACCTTCTTGCACGTTTGCCGACTGCGACAATGCAAATAAATAGTGCCCGTCCGGCGAAAGCGTGCTTCCTTCAAAACCCTGATTGTTGGCCCGGCCGCTGTCGGGGTCGCCAACGTCGTACGAGGAGTAGATCGGCGGAGAGTCCGCTGAAAACGAAACTTCTCCGTCTCTGTACGGTAAAAACGCATCGGGAGGTAGCACAAAATCAACCAGCACACCAGAGGAGTTGAACTTGTACAAACCAGGTCCGTACTCGTCGGTAATCCAGAAGCCTTTGGAAATGTCTCCTTCTACCAGGTTCAAAGCCTCAGGATCAAGACACACCCTGGTTGTCGGAAACTCCACATCGCCGTTTCCGAAACCGTCACCGACAAACTCGCTGGCGGGAAGTTTGTAACCGTTCTGTTCCACAGTAGTGTTGCAATCCAATCCGGTCATGAGGTTTCCATCAAAATCGCGTAGCAAAATACTGTCTCTGTAATCCCAGACGAGGTTCATCTTGTCGCACGATTCCTTGGGCGTGAACGTCACTGCAAACTCATGAATACGCGGAGCATAGTTAAGCGTCCCGTTCGTGTTCCACCCCCGATCTGGCAGATTGTACGTGGTGAACTTGTACACTCCGTCAGAGGCAGTCACCGAGTCTTTCTGCAACGAGATCGACGATCCAAACGATATGGTGTCGTTGTACTTGTCGGTGGAGTCTCCTGCAAGGAAACCGTAACCTTTCAAACCGTGGTTGATGTAGGTTTTTCCATCCACTTCTGCGGTGTTTTCACCACGGCCGTTTTGTAGAAAGTGGCCCAAAGCCAGCAAAATGTTGATGAAGCGCATTTTCTATTGGGGAAAGGAAAGTCAAAGAGTATTGTGCCAGCTTATTAGTCTTTGCTAACTTTAAACAGAGAGCACTGTAGGAGATAACTTTGCCAAAAAAACAATTGTTACCGCCAGAAAGACCTGCACCAAAACGTGACTCTCTGCATGATAAAATTCTTTTAACGATTCGATTGTACTCGTGGGGTGTCAAATCTTTGTGGCGGTGGTTATTACATCGCGTTACGCAGGTGTATAGATAGGACTACCCAGGTACACAGTCATAACACATCCCACTTTCAATATTCTCTGTTATCGTGGCTACCGATTCGATCTTGCAGGACGAGCCGCACGCCAAAGTAATTTATTTCATGCACACCCCATACATATAAAATATACACGTGGGGAAAAAAACAAAAAAACCAAAATTGAAAGATAGAAAATCAAAACCACTCACAACTCCAGATGGCTCATTTGTCTACGCTTTTCCGCCTTGGTGCAAACCCACGTGGAGGCATACATGTTGATTCTATCGATGCACTGTCCTGGTTTTCTGATGGCTGCTGCGCGGCACATATAGCCTTTTCTCTCAAAGTTCTCAATATACCACGGACTAACAGACGCAGAGCGCAGCAAAACCCGTCCTCCAGGAGCCAGCGCGTCATCCAACGCAGAAACCTCGTCGTCGGCTTCAGAGCCAGCCGGGTCGAACCAGTCCATGTGGTCCATGATGACAGCCACCGTGAGCGAGTGTCTGGAGAGACGTGCAAAAACATCGTTCAAGGTGTCTGTGTGCAACCGGATATTGTCCAAAGGAGAACTTTTGCCGGAAAAAACCTTATAAACCGATTTTTTCAGGTAATCCGGACAATTGTCTTTGGCATAGCGGCCCATGAGAGTGAGATAGTAAAAGTAGTTGTCGGTGGAGATCAGCGAGCGAGAAACAACAGGATCAAACGTATCGGCGACGTATTGAATGACCGACGGACCCATCATGGCAGCCTGGTTGGCTGGCACTCCGAGAGCTCTCCAGAGAAAGACCGGATTCCCAATGAGAAGTTTGGAAACGAGCGGGTTGAACAAAGTGGGTTTGATTTTTTCGTTCCAAATCTTGAGTTGCTCTTGTAATGTACTAGCTTTGCAAAGCTCCTCGACGTCTTCAGTGACACCGCAAACGGAAAAAATGTATTTTGCCATTCTCAAGGCCCATTTGGAGAAACCGGTATCGTAAAGCCCCCGCGACTTGACATTGAAAGTTTTCTCCCCCACGGTAAACCAGTACTGGAATGCGTGGGAGGACATGTGTGGAGACAGTTTGGAAACCAACAGTTCTTTGAAACCTTCAATCTTGCCCAAACCAAAAAGCTTCCAGACTTCTTCACGTTTCAGCGATTTCAACGCGGCAAGTTTGAGCTCCATCAGGTGGCCTTGACAAGGATTGAGGTCGACGCCGTGGATCCTGCGTGGCGGATCAGGTAGTGCAGCGTAGGCAAGAATGTTATCCCCCGCAGAAGTGATGGCCAACACAGTATCTTTGCTAGACAACTTGAGGATTTCCACGTCTTCCCGAGGATCCTCCCATGTAAACGCGTATATGTACTGGTTGCCGAACTGGCGGTATTCCGGTCTCAGTTCGTGGTAATAGACGCGATAAGCGTCATTTTGATAGTAGATGGACGGATAAGGGAGGTTTTTCTGGCGGCACGTGACCGCGGCCTCGTGACCTTTGCTTGCTACCAACTGGAAATCCTGGTGAGGTTGCGGGGCCAAATAGGGGGATTCTGTTGCGAGAGCATTCACTTTGTGCAACAGGGCGGGCGACCTGTCTTTGTCGCACCCGAGCCAGATGTAGTATGGGATTTTTCCGAGCTTTTTATTGCTCAAGTTGAGGGACTTAAGGGTACCAAAACGATATTCCAAGTAATCTCTTCTTGCTGGATCGAGGAAAACACGGTCTGCCTCAAACCAGACTCTCCAGAAAGTGCGGAATACCCAAGGGATGTGTCTATCTTGGAGTCCGCCGACCGAATCGACGCGGCCGAGCGACGTGACTTCGGACTGGACGCCGAAATCGACGCAGCAGACGATTCCGGTTTTCTCGAGCATTGAGGCGACATGGTCGATTGTGGAGTGGAACGTTGGGATCATGGAAAGAGAGTAGGAGAACGTGACGAGGTCTGCGGTTGTGTGGGGGATTGTGAAAGTGCATGCATCTGCCAGCACACAGTGGACGTTTTTCCAGCCTTTTCCGGCAAACCGGTTTCCGGCTATTTGGAGCAATGACGGTGACAAATCCACGACATAGACTGCTTTGAAATTTCTCAAGCCAAAGATCAAGTCCATTTGCTCAACGTTCCAGCCGGTTCCGCCGCCGACGTCGACCCAGACGAGGTTGCGACGTTTTTGGAGGTGTGCAGCAGCCAGTTTAAGCGATGTTTCACGGCCTTGGAGCAGGGTTGCACGGGTGGCGTCGTAGATTTTGGCCTGTGAGGCGTAAAACGACTCGAGAGCGTCCTGCTGGAGAGGTGAGGCCGAGCGGAACGGTTTGATGAAGCAGTGGTAGGCGAACTGGATCAGGGTTTTAGCGCGGTCGAGTGGCTGAGAGGAGGAGCGGTGGGCAGAGAAGAGGAAAACGGCAGCCACGCAGAAGGCAAGGGCAAGCAGTAGCGAGTCGTCGAGTGGGGGCATTGTGGGCATTTTGAAGGGGGCAAGAAAATGCGGTTTTAGGGGTTGCGAAATATTAGTCAACCTTGTGTTACCAAAACTGTGCTACCATTTTGGGTCTTTTATATTTATAAGTGCGGTGGGGTTGGGCTGTTGGCCAGCAATCCAGCTGGGGCTGGATGTTGGGGGTGGCCAACAGCACGTGAAAACAGCGGCGGTACGTGGGATCGGCGTGTCTGGCGTGCTGTAAATTGATTCGGCCCACATGGAGGTTTGCAGGATTGCTGACGTAAGCGGGTAATTGAAAACGTGGGAGCTACGAACGAGCGAAGCGAACAACGAGCGAAGCGAGTTGTTTGCGAGTCGTGAGTGATCCGTTAAGAGCTGTGCGTCAGCACAGCTTAGTGCTGTTAGTGTTGTTTGTTAGTACGAACTTCACTCTAGTGACGACCGAGCTTAACAGTGCTTTGATGCTGACCAGGGATCTGGAAACGTTTATGTTTCCGCGATTTCTCGAAAAAAAGTGTTTCCTGTTTCCATCACCCAAGAAATGTTTCCGGAAACAGGAGACAATCATGGTGAGCAAACGAACAACGAGCGAAACGAGTTGTTTGCGAGTCGTGAGTGAGTCGTTGACGCTGTGCTGACGTAGCCAGCACAGCTCGGTGTTAGCTAGTTCGTATGATCTTCAGCTCTCTCCCTAGTCGAGCTCCGCTCGACATCCTTCCTATCAGTAATCCTCGCTGCCTGGTGGTAAACTCCGCTCCTTCAAACTTTGGCCGTGCTGAGGTAGTCAGCACGGCTTTAGAGAGTCACTCACGTCTCGCAAACGACTCGCAAACAACTCGCTTCGCTCGTTGTTCGCGGTCACGTGACCTTATCTCCCCCTCGCAAAACAACTCCCGAAAACTATAAAAAACCTCCATTTCCATCTCCATCTCCATCCACTCTCTGCTCTCTGCAAG
Organism: Ogataea henricii; assembly: GCA_003705115.2. Taxonomy (NCBI): domain Eukaryota; kingdom Fungi; phylum Ascomycota; class Pichiomycetes; order Pichiales; family Pichiaceae; genus Ogataea; species Ogataea henricii. Next base: position 187,266 of record PPHT02000006.1, read on the forward strand.
CCATGTCCTCGCAAACACCCGTGAAAACCACCAAGGGCCTTCCAAAGCCAAAGGCGTCGTACTTCCCAACGTCGGCGGACTCGCCGCTGTGCACGAATCGTCCGCTGTACGACGGAATCGCTGCGACGCACGATGCCGGAAAAAGAGAGCTTGTCGAAACAGTGACGGTTCCGATCCGTTCGGGCCGCGCGTGGAAGGTCCCCAAGGGCCACGTGTGCCGTATAGTGGCCGTGGAAGGTCCGCAGGTGGGCGATCTCAACATCTGGAACGCCAACAACCCGAGAGAACGGTTCTGGGCAGCAAGAACCCGTCAGTTACAGTCTGCTCACGTTTCCGTCTACGACCGGTTATGGTCGAATCTGCCGTTCCTGCGTCCTCTGGCCACCATCACCGCGGACTCGCTGCAGCACTACGGCCAGGACGAGTGGGGCGGACGTCCGCACGACCTTTTGGGGACCCGTTGCGACCCGTACGTTGACAAGATGCTGTCTGGCGAGGAGAATGACTTCCACTGCCACTCCAACCTGGTGCGCTCGGTGCTCCCGTACGGCCTGACCGAGTTCGACGTCCACGACGTGCTCAACGTGTTCCAGCTCACCGGGCTCAACGAGCACGACCAGTACTTTATGGAGACCTGTCCGGCGAAAAAGGGCGACTACTTTGAGTTTTTCGCCGAAACCGACCTGCTCTGTGCGCTTTCCGCGTGTCCGGGCGGCGATCTCTCGCTGTGGGACTGGGGAGAAGGAGACGAGGCCACGGGGGTCGACATGACGTCTTGTTGTCGTCCGCTGGGCGTGGAGGTGTACCGGATTACCGACGAGAAGGTTTTGGAGGGTTGGAGCGAGCCTGAACCGGTGAGGTATAAGGGGTTGCATGGGTTGAGGATGCCATAGAGCGAACGACGAGCAAAAGACGAGCGAAGCGAGTTTTTTGCGAGTCTTGACTTATTGGATTTAATCCACTCACGACTAACTTACTCCTCGCATCGCTCGTCGTGAGTGAGTCGTTTGCCCTTCGTGCTGTCAACGATTTAAAGTAGACCACGTCAGCACAGCTAATCCAAAAGGTCTTCCAACACAGCTCCCTGCCCTACTCTCTCAGTTTTCGCCCCAAATATCATCAATCTACATAAAAATATTACGAGCGAACGACAAGCGAAGCGAGTCGTGAGTGAACCATTGAAAGCTGTACTTCCAACGACTCGCACTAAGCTGTTGACGTAGTCAACGACGAGCGAAGCGAGTCTTGAGTGAGGAGTTGGCTACGTAGCTAGCTAGCTAGCTAGTTAGTAAGTAACTTTGGAAGTTAGTTATTTAAGCTTCGCTCGTCGTGATATAGTGTATTTACCCGTTACCTGTATCGCATGTCTATGCTGACACGGTCACTCGGCAGTCACTCAATCAATCATTCAATCACCCACGACGAGCAAAGTGAGCCAGCGAGTCATTTGCGAGTCATCCGCGAGTCGCATCGTCAGCACAGCTCGGGTAGTTGGTTAGTTAGCTACTCACTTACTGATACTCAGGCTTTGCTACAAGATAGATTCGCTTGTTCTTCTCAACTTCATTGGGCTTGAGATTGCAAAACAACTCACACTTATTGAGAGGAGGATGTTTTGCTCGATCAAAGCCGAGGAATTGCTCAACCAAAATTTTATTTCCAAGAAGTTGCACCTCAGTAGAAAGAAACAGACTTGGTAGCAGATCAGAAAGTGTACGAAAAATACTCCCAAAATGTGTAGCAACGAGCCAACGAGCGAAGCGGGTCCTTGGCGGGTCGGTGATCAGAATTGGCGGTCAGAATTGACGATCAGAACTGATGATCATAAATCTGACTTAGTCCGTTCACTGCTACTCAGTGAACGCCTGACCGAAATAAACCAAGTAACTCACGACTCGCTTCGCTCGTCGTTTGCAGATCAGAAAGTGTACAAAAAACGCTAGCAAAATGTGTAACAACGAGCCAACGAGCGAAGCGAGTTGGCTCGCTCTTTTTCTCTCCAACTCCGAACTTTTTCGGTCTTGAAATTATTATCATACCGCTTTTTATCAAGATAATCCCCTCCTTTTCACCAATGTCCAATCAACTGCTCTCAACCACCGCGAGACCGCTCTCGCGCGTGGAGGAGTTCTATCGACTCCGCAACGTTGACTTTTCGTGTCCTCCTTTCCAGGTCTACGGCGAATACTCAACAACTCTCACTCTCGCTCTACTATTACCGTCTCTCCGCAAAGTAGCATCGCAATACCCACAACTCTCGCTGCAATTCTTCTCCAGCGGGTCCTCGCACGAGGCCCGCGTGCTGCAGCAGTACACGCTCGGAGATGTGCTTGAAGTCGTGCACGAGCCCGAGCTCGATCTCTCGCACTTCCTGTACACCGTCTCCAAAAGACGGTTCAAGCTCGGAGTGCAGAAACCGTTGTGGAGACTTATCCTCCTGAACGGAAACAAACTCGTTTTCTACTGCGACCACATCGCGTTTGACGGAACGTCCGGTGAAAACATGCACGTCGTGCTCAAAGACGCCATCAACGGCCTGTCAGAGACAGATCTCGACCAAACTGCCTCACTGTCCTCGGTGGTGTTTGAGAGAAATTCCCTTCACGGACAAATTCCACAGAGCCATGCTGACGTAATCAACTACACCCCAACATGGTCGTACTATCTCTACACCGCCTGGGTCCACTTTGTGCCGCGCCCAATGAAACTGCTACTCAAGCGCTGGTCCTGGGAACCTTTGCAAACCGGCCGATTCTACTCCCGCACAGACCTGCCGAAAATGACCCAGAGCTGGAACTACTGCCACACCCTCCTCAACATCCCTGCACAAGACGTCCGCACACTGTTGGCGCTGGCCCGCTCGCACTCGGTGAAACTGACGGCTCTCTTGATGACCCTGCTGCACCTGGCACTGCTGCCCATAACAACAGACAATGACACTGTGAGCAGCATCCCAGTCAGCTTACGTAATCGCGCCGACGCAGAGCACGATACCACTTTTGGGCTGTTTATGAGCCAGGTGCAAGTTTGTCTCGCGTCGATTCGGCGTAAATACGGTTCAGACGTTCTTAATTGGGACTATGCACGCGAAATACAGGCACAGATGAACGCCCAGGTCGGTACTGCGCACATGGAAATGGGACTGCTGCAGCATGTAGACCTGAGTCAGTTCTTACAACAGGCTGAAAGCAATACGCAGAGGAGCATCATAGAGCTTTCGAACCTGATGAGCGTGACCAACGGTGCGAGCGACCGGGTCAAACTGCTCGACCTTGTGTTCAGTCAGTCGCCTGGGATGGTCTCGTCCTACTTTGGTTGCAACGTTATAGGTACCGATTTGGGAGGTATCAATCTGTCTCTCACCAGTGTGGGGGGGATGGAGAGCGAGTTTGAGATGTTCACAAAGGGTGTTGCAGAGTGGCTTGAAAAGTTTTTGAAAGAAGCCACGGAATTGGAGCGTTCGCGATGCAATGGCCAATAATGAATTTCAAATAGTAGCATCGATCTCAGCAAATAATAATACTTCAAAAAAAATTCATGTCTTCTATTGTTTGAAAACGAGAAAAGTTATTGTGTGCAAGCTGCCACCGAAGGAAGGGAACTGTTGCTCTGTCACGATAGATTTGTGGGCAAATCTGTCAGATCTGCCAGCTCTGCCAGCTCCCGTCAGCTCGTGCTGCGCTGCGCTGCTGTGCGCTGAGATCAGGTCTCATCCATCACTCGCGGGATCTGCATTCTGGACGCATTCCAGAGATCTGGGGCGCCCCGCATTCCATCTGGGTCGACCTATTCCATCGGGCAGCCTCATTGCGCATCGCATGGCACCGCCATCTCCGCGAATGGCGCCTTAAAGACCCACCAAACCGTTTCGGTGCGTCCATCCAGACAAATTTGGTAAGAAAATTAGGAAAAAAAAACAATACTTCTGCATATGCGGCGCCGCGGCTGCAGACGAAGATCTTGCTCGCTTGATAAATGATAAACAACCAAATGCAAAAACCACGCAGATATCTGGAAACGATACACCTAATGGGGCATTTCATGAGAAAGACGCTCATCTGGACAGAATGGCACATGTGGGAGCCTGCATCTGCTAGGGTTTCAGCCCTGAGCGCTACGATGTTGTGTATGGGGCCGCGGCGATCGTTTCATGAATCCCGGAATCTAGTCGGACCTGCACAGGTCTTATAAAGGACACCACAATCACACCTCTCAGATGCAGAGAAACCTATCCTTTCCCTTGCCTTACCACTAAAGAAAATGCTTTCCAAAAAACTCGCTCTCGCTGCTACCATTTTTTCCAGCCCGCTTCTCGGAAGCTGTGCGCCGGCTTCGAGCTCCTCCTCGGCGGCCTCGACAGCCACCTCCTTCTCCGAGCTCTCGGCCGCAGACCAGGTGCTGTTCACGAGCGGAAACATCACGGAGGAAGACTCGGTAGACGTCCTCAAGTACGGAGTCAGCCAGGACATCTACGACGAGCTCTACCAGACCGTCGAGTACTGCCAGATGTCCTACTGCATCGCTGTCAACTCGCTCGACACGGGCGACATCCAGGATGCCTGTCCACTCACCACGTGCACGGAGGACACCCAGAACGTGACCGTGGTGGACGTCTGGGGTGGCGTTCTCATTCACGGAGCTCTCATTCTGAACCACGACGCAAAGGAGTTGGTGGTGGTTTTCAAGGGAACCACCGACCTCCAGGAGTGGGCCGTCGACTTCAGCTTCGTTCCTGTCGACTACACTCCGTGGACCGTCCTGAACGGAGTCAACAAGAACGACTGGAGCTGCGACGGCTGCGAGTCGCACGTTGGTTTCTACGACTCCATGAAGGAATACTACTACCTTGCGTTTGAAAAAACGCTCTCGCTCCACCAAGAGTACCCAGACTACACGGTGAAAGTCACGGGCCACTCGCTCGGCGGTGCACTCACTGGTCTGGCCGCGATCGAGCTGTACCTCGCCGGTCTGGAGCCTGTTGTTGTGAGCTATGCGGCGCCGTTGTTTGGAAATCCCGCCCTGGTTTCCTGGATCAACAATATCTACGACACCAGCGGTCTCACCGATCAAATCGTCGACAGCTCGATTTCCTCGCTGCCAGCGCTCTCCTACACGAGAGTGACCCATATCGGCGACATTGTTCCGTTTGTCCCGTTTGCCAGCTGGGGATTCGCACATCCAGGCTGCGAGCTTTACATCAGCAAGAGCGCTCTTCCGCAGACCCCCGAAGAGATCAGCGTTTACGGAGAATTCACCCTCGAGAGAAACCAGAACGGACTGAACGAGCGCGTCCAGGAGATCCTCGGGAACCTCACCTCGTTCGACGAGCTTTTTGGGATCCTGGCGATCCTCAAGGCACACACCAACTATCTGTTGTTCCTCGTCAAGTGCAATCTGCCGGGCGGACTGTAACTGGTGTCATGCCCACCGAAAAAATGGATTTCTTAAAAAATGGTAGCAAGAAAAAAAAATATCAGTTTTGACAGTTTCACTCTCGGTGAGCAATTAATGTTCCGCATGACGAAGACCTGACCAGGGTCATGTAGAACAGTGGCCTCCGTTGGCCACTGTTTCATGTTTATTGTCCCACGGCATTACTAATCCCCTAAGTGGCCTCGGTGCACGAGGCCCTAACACATGTCCCTTCAAGTGCTGCTGGTCATGCAAGCGGTGGAAAGCCAGTGCCGGCATCGCGTGCTACAGTGCAGCCAATCATAGCGCAGCACCAGCGCTGCACCACCCCTCAGCTTGGCGCGCCTAGCCAACGTTGAGGTAACGATGCTGCGCGGGACTCTGCTGCCACTGGCAGAATCTGCAACTTAGACACATTCGGCAGATCTGGGGTACCCCGCAATCTGTGGATCTGGCTGGTGCCTGTTGTTGCCGCGGCAAAAAACAAGTCACTTTAGGGCTCCTGCAGGTGCGTGACTGCGTAAACAAAAATAGCATTCCCCTCCTCCAAGTCCGCTATTTCACCTTGTCATCGCCGTGAAGTCGTGATCGGTCATTCTGACCCAGAAAAAACCGTTTTCGGTGCTCCGCTCGTTTGTGGCTGCATGCGCGGCGCTTTGAAAAATGACGATCTTCCTCGGCCAACAATCACAAACAACGTTGAGTCATGCAGAGCCGGCAAATCCGCGCCGTTTTAGGCAGTTTTTTTGGGTGGCCGCATGCGTTAGTGTCGTTTCAGCCGCGAAAATCCTAGGCCCGTGCATGAGTGTCTTTGGCACCCACTGGTCGTTCCACCAAAACACAGGCCGATCTGTTTGACCATGGTCGATGGGTTCCGGCATAAATAGCGGTGCCAATCACCTCTTGCAAACCTCTCTGCATGTCCATTCTCCCCAAGACTCCATCCAAACAACCATGCTCACAAAAACACTCACTCTAGCAGCTACCATTCTGCTCAACCCGCTTCTCGGAAACTGTGCTACTGCCTCCAGCTCCTCCTCGGCCACCGCCACGGCGACCGCTCTCTCCGAGCTCTCGTCCGCGGACCAGGAGCTGCTCCAGAGCGGGAACATCACCGCCGACGACTCAATTGACGTCCTCAAGTACGGAATCAGCCAGGACATCTACGACGAACTCTACCAGACCGTCGAGTACTGCCAGATGTCCTACTGCATCGCTGTCAACTCGCTCGACACGGGCGACATCCAGGACGCGTGTCCACTTACCACGTGCACGGAGGACACCCAGAACGTGACCGTGGTGGACGTCTGGGGCGGCGTTCTCATCCACGGAGCGCTCATCCTCAACCACGACGCAAAGGAGTTGGTGGTGGTTTTCAAGGGAACCACCGACCTCCAGGAGTGGGCCGTCGACTTCAGCTTCGTTCCTGTCGACTACACTCCGTGGACCGTCCTGAACGGAGTCAACAAGAACGACTGGAGCTGCGACGGTTGCAAGTCGCACGTTGGTTTCTACGACTCCATGAAGGAGTACTACTACCTCGGACTCGACAAGACCCTCTCGGTCCACGAACAGTACCCAGATTACAAGGTCAAGGTCACCGGCCACTCGCTCGGCGGTGCTCTCGCCGGTCTTGCTGCCGTTGAGCTGTACCTTGCCGGTCTGGAGCCGGCCGTCGTCACCTATGCGTCGCCGCTATTCGGCAACCCAGCCCTGACCTCCTGGATCAACAACGTCTACGACACCACCGGACTCACCGGCAAGTTCGTCGACGACTCGATCTCCTCGCTGCCAGCGCTCTCCTACACAAGGCTCACCCACGTCGGCGACATTGTGCCGTACGTTCCGTTTGCCAGCTGGGGCTACGCTCACCCAGGATGTGAGCTCTACATCACCGAGAGACCTACGCCTCAGACCGCCAGCGAAATCAACGTCTACGGAGAATGGACCACCGAGAGAGATCAGAACGGACTCACCGACCGTGTCGAGGAGATCCTCGAGGGATTCACCTCCATTGAGGACCTGTTTGGAATCCTGGCCATCGTCAAGGCGCACAACTACTACCTGTTGTTCCTTGCCAAGTGCAATGATCCAACCGGCCTGAAGATGTAGCACAGCCGACGTTTCTCCTCGGAGATATCCAGTATGAGAGAAGTTAAGTACACCTGAATGATAAGTGACAGAAATTACAATAGTTGGAGGTTGAGGGAGGTGTAGGTGTAGAGTTGCAGATGTAGACAGTTTTTCATTCTTTGCTGCTCCCAATGGGGCGGGAAAGCTCAGCTGAGCTTGCTTGAGTTCCTCAAACACCAGTCAGTTCTCTGCTCCCCTCGTTAACTCGCTAATTGACTCGCTACGCTCGCCACTTCGCTGACGTAATCCAGACCGTCCGATTTTTTTTTCTGCACTTTTCAGTCCCTCGTATCATTTTATCAACCTCCTTATCAACTTCCTTATCAACATTTCCAACCTCCCATCATCGTTTCCTCATCAACATCCCCCTTCTGCCCTCCATGTACGCTCTACGGCTTGGATTGAGAGGACTGGCGCGCTTTCCCGCGCAAAAACCCTCGCCAATCCTCTTTTGGAAGGCCTCTCTCACAACCCCAGCTTTCTCAAGACTCTCCAGCAGAACTCTGTTCACGCCTTGTCGCCCTCAACCGTCTCGTCCCCCAATGCTCACTAGACTCTCAATTGCGTCTCAGGTCCGCGGCGCAGCGTTTTGGAAAGTCGGGACCAACTTGAAACACCTCAAACACATTGTCAAAGAGTCCGGAGGCAGCCGTCTCAGATACCGTGTGGTGCTGTTCATTGGACTGTACCTCGTGTTGAACTTCCTTTTCAACTTGATGATGCTGGTGCTGACCAACCTCTATTTCGACCAGCAGCAGCAAATGACGTGGAATTTCGGCTTCAAAGCCAACAGCGAGTTCAAAAGCGGACTTGCAAACGAGCTCGTCAAGAAAGACGACCGAGCTGCAAACAAAAACTATCTTGCTTGTCTGAAACAGCTGGCAGAATCCAACGGCCTGGACATAAAGGGACCAAACAGAGACTCTGTTCTGACTCCCAAACAGCTCGATAAGTGGGTATTCCAAGAAAATGACCCTGCTTACGTCAGCAGCTACTGCGATCTTTTGGTGAGATATGCCATGACGATGCAAGATTCCGACGGGTTTGAGGTCCAGCGGGTTTTGAACCGGGCTCTCGACTTGGCAGCGCACTACGAGGACGCTCTTGGTTCCAGCGTCGGGTCCTACAAGTTGAAAAACAAGTCGTTGCGTGTTTTGGCAGATATTTTGAAGCTGAGAAACGCCAACTTCGAGCAGATCGAAGAGTTGCTTTTGAGATCTGTGCGTCTTGTGGAGGTGAATGAATTCAAAAACAACGTTCCTTTGGAGGGGAAAGAGTGCATCTGGGTTCCGAAAAACGAGTTTGTGAGCAACGAGCTGACAAACTCTCTTCTGGACCTGTGCTTGCTGTACTCTTCAACCAAAAAACCGGACCTACTCGACTGTGCTCTCGGCACTTTGGTGTCTATCTTGCGTGCCCTTGAGCGCGAACAGAGGCTGCTGGAGAACGAACTGGGGTCGCGGTCGCTGTTCAAGTCGTCAGGAGCACAGCTACCACAGGTGAGTGAACAACGCTTAGACGAGTTGAAGTTTGAGCTTGTTCCTCTGGTTAAGATGCAGGCGAGTGAGATTCTGTGGTACAAAGGGTTGCACGACAAGGCGATTGAGTTTGCCAAGGACTCGGCCTACGTGGCAAGTTTGTACACTGTGGAGAACCACAACAGCGCCAAGATTGCCAAGATCGGGTTTGAGAATCTGTCCAACATGTTTCGGCAAGCAGGCGACGACGACGCGTCGTTTTTGTGTTTGAACAAGGCGAGAGATATCGAAATTCCGCTTTCTGCGTTCTTCAGGGCGAAGGGCACGGTTAGAGATGCTGTGTTGGGGCACTATTTTGGGGCGTGGGGAAGATTTTTGTTTCCTTGACGTGACGACTGAAGAAGTGACGACTGAAGCAAGACGAGTCAGAACTGACTGGAGATATGACTTCTTCGTGATGAAAGACGTCAAGATGTACTGATCTGAAGTTTCCCCATCACCCAACGACACTGGCCTTCTTCTACAACCTCCACTACACTCCACATCCTGTTATTTATTCCTACTCATCTTATTTATCCTATTTATCCTATTTATCCTATTTGTCCTATTTATCATACTTCTTTGTATCACGTGACCCCGAGAAAATAACCGTTTTTTTTTCTCTTTTTTGGACCCTGAAATTTTTCACCGGTGCTCACGAGCAAATTAATGAGCAAATTACGTCGGAATCTGCAGGCTTTGTTGCTTTGCCAGACAGTTAATGTGCTCGCTAAGTGCGGCGCGGTGATTCGCGGATCAAAATCCACGTGTATATATATGGTTGCATTTTTGCAAAATGCAATTTTCAAGTTGTAGTGTTCTAAGTTGCAGTTCTGCACAATGACAACGGACATGGGGCTCGACTGTATTGCCGACATCGGCACGTCCGAGTATATGGCGATGAAAATGGCGTCGCAGGCCGCAACTCCGTGGACTTCCATGGCGCACTACGGCAAGTATACGGTGTATCTGCTCGTGGTGATTGTCTTTGTCACGGCACTGAAAGCATACCTGTTTGCCAACTACGACGTTGACAAGAGCAACCGTGGTGAAGCCTCGCTGGTCGAGAGAGTCACCGCGTTCAACCGCTACATCTCCTATCGCCGTGTTCCGAGCTCGATTTGCACCTGGCTCGGGCTACCAAACTCGGTCGGAAGTCTGCTTGTTGTTGGTGCTGTGACACTGTACACGCTCTGCTACTGTTTCATTCCGCACCCATACTACCGGGCGTGTGCCGGCTACGGATCGCCCCCGCTCGCGGTGCGTGCAGGCTTCATTTCGATCGCTTTTGTGCCGTTCATCTACATCATGTCGGGGAAATCCAACGTTGTGAGTCTTCTCACTGGAATCAGCTACGAAAAACTCAATCGCTACCACCAACTTTCGTCTGTTTTGTGTCTTTTTTTCGCCTGGGTTCACACGATTCCGTTCTACGTTCAGGCTTCTAGAGAGGGCGGGTCGTCCCGTCTGCATTACAAGTGGACCACCGAGCCTCTCTGGGTGAACGGTGTTCCGCCGATCGTCTTTTTGACCCTTCTGTGGCTCGGGTCGCTGTACACGGTGCGTCGGTACTTCTACGAGGCGTTTGTGCAGTTGCACTGGATTTGCGCCGTTGGGTTCTACATCAGTCTTTTCTACCACGTTTATCCGCAGCTCAACTCGCACAAATACCTGGTTGCTACCATTGTGATTTGGGGGGTGCAGCTCGTGTACAGATGGTCTGTGAGGGGCTACTTGCGGCCCGGAAGACGTTGGGGACGGCATAGCGCGGTGATTGAGCGTCTGCATGGATCTGCTGCGTTTGAGGTTTTGATCCACAACGACTCCAAGAGCCCAATCAGATGGAAACCGGGCCAGCACGTTTACGTTCGCAGTGCAGACGTCAAGTTTGTCCAGAGCCATCCGTTCTCTGCAGTTCCAAGTCTTGGGAAAGCCGGTTCGAGCGGCGATATCCGGCTGGTTGTGCGTGTTTTTGGCGGAATCACAAGTTCGATCTACAAGGCCGTCGAAAACGGCCCAAAAACAGTGGACGTGATGGTGGACGGTCCTTACGGCGGAGTGTGTCGTAACGTTGCCAGTTTCACTGATCTTTTCCTTGTTTGTTCAGGCTCTGGAATCACCACGACGATTCCGTTTGTGACCCAGTATGGTCGGATGTTGGGAGTTTCCGGGGCCCACTTGCGGCGAATCCGGTTGGACTGGATCGTGCGCAACGTTGAGGATGGTGCCTGGATTGCCGACGAGCTGCGTTTCATCGAGGAAACGTACAGCGAGGCGTTGGAGAAAGGATGGCTGCAAGTCAACGTCTACTCGAAACAGGCCGAGGCTTTGTACGAGACCGAAAGCACAACAGGAAGCGATTCGACTCGCAAATCACCGCAGTGGGCTTCGTTTGTGAATGTGCTGCCGTTCAGGCCGAAGGTGGGCGAGCTGGTGAAGGGGTACGAGCTGGGGCAGAGCAACTACGTGGTGAGCTCGGGTTCTCAGTCGCTGAAGCGGGAGGTGGGCAATTCGGTTGCCAGTTTGCAGAGTCGGGTCTGGGCCGGGGCTGTGAGGGAGGTTTATTTGCATACAGAGGAGTTTGGGTGGTGACGAACGACGAGCGAACGACGAGCGAACGACGAGCGAAGCGAGTCGTTTGCTTCTTGATCAATCAACTAACCTCACCACCCAATCGCAGCAACCTCCTCGGTTTCCACTTCTACCCATACCGAGGACCGTAACCAACAGCAACGTGCTGTATCGTACGGGACCTTACATGTATACTCGCTATTCAGTAACACGAAGCATCATCGACTTTCACTGACCTTGGCTCGATGGTAGCCGATAACCGATAACCGATACCGATACCGATACCCGAGCTTTTTTTTTTTTTCTTCTCGCACCGGTAAGCGACGATCGACGCGCCTCGACTCGACTCGCTCGTCAATCTTCAATCGCGCCCTTGAAAAAATCACACACTTCAATCATCTTGTTCTTCCCCTGTTTCCCACTTCTTTGCCCTCTTCCATTCCCACCTTCTTCCCCACCCCTCCCATGACGCTGCCTCTCCCCGCACACGAGATCACGCTTAGCCACCTCGTGGAAATCAGCCTTCGGAAAGGGTTCCATCCGCTCACTTTCAGCAAACTCTACAAAGAGTTCAAACATAGAACACAGTCGTATGTCGAATCAGAGCTCGATTTGCTCCCTCTCTACGAGAATTGCGCCGACAGCCCGCTCCAGCTCAAGTACGTATACGAGATTCTCATTCAGAATGATCTTGCCGGCACTTTCGACGACCTTATCGGCCTTTTTGCCCTCTACATGCTCCGTCTAAACATAGACGACCAACTGGTCATCCTCGTCTACTTCAACCAACTGGACCGCGATTTCCCTTGGACAACTCTCGGAGCAGACACCCGTTTCCTGCACGCCTTCTCCGGGTACCTGCGCGGCTTGTGCGGCAACCAGGGAACAACGCTCCCTCCCAGACTGGTTCTCATGCTATCCAAATTCATCATCAAACTCCTCCAGGACTCGCGCTCGCTCGACGAGTCTTTCGGCGAGGCCGTGCTAGAATTCCTTGAGTTTCTCCGATCCCGCGGTTTCGATGCCGCCCATGACTTGCTCAACAACTTCTTCACGGGCTTCAACTTCTCTGCCGTCCAAAAGGACTACCTTTCGCGCAGTTCTCATGCTGCGATCAGCTCCCGCAGTGGAATCAAGCTGCTCCATCTGCGGAAAATCCTCTGGCTTTCCAACCACGTCACCGTCAAATTTGCGCCCGTCAACGAAGCGTTTGTCAAGTCGTTCAAAAACCTGCTCAACCTGGCTGCCGTCGCAACGTCAGCCACAAACGCGTCCATCGCCCACGAGCTCGTCGTGGCTCTTTTCGACTGTCTCGCGCTCAGTACGCCCAGAACATCCCACATCTGGACAAACTTCATCCTTGTCAAATTGGCCGAGTTTCTGCAATTGCTCAAAATCAACCAGCTCAAACTCGCAAGCTGTCTCTTGAATGCACTCGAGTCGGTCTCGAGCGTCCACCGTTCTCTCTTCATACAAATGGTGCGCAACCTCGCAGCACAGGATCTGCTCAAAGAGTCTCATTTGCGTAAACAGCTCCCAGAACTCTCAGAAACAACCTCGTTGCCCTCATTTGTGCCCGAGACCTTGGAGTCCGAATACACAACCACTTTTCACGACACAAACCCTGAATTTGTCTCGCTCGAAGAATCTGGAGTGACGCCGTTTATCGAGAAAATCGCAGCTTCCACACAAGCGAAGACCCGTTTTGCTCGGCTCGTCGGCCGTTCTGTGCAGTCTTTCATTGCCGAAAACGACTCTTTGCGTCTTCGCAGGCTGCTGACCTCGCTAACGCTCAACAACGATGTCTTTGTGTCGGTTGTTCTACATGAGTCGCCGTACGATTTTGTGCGGCCTCTTGTAGTCTATCTTGACGAAATCGCCAGCAGACCTCTTCCTGCCAAAGACCAGGACGCATTGATGGATCTGGGCGACTTGGGCGGTCCGGATTCGTCCAACGTCCAGGATCTACATGCAGACATGGGATTTATCCTCGTTTTCGTGCGAGCCACGTTGTTCAAATTCAACCTGGACCCGGCTCATTTTGCCGACAGTTCGACGTCTTTACGGATTGTCACCACGTGGGATCCGACTAAAGACGAAAACTATATGAAGAATCTCCAGACCGTGGATTCTCAGCTCAACAGTTCGATGAATAGCTGGATCTTATCCCTTTTCGACAGCTCCAACACCGACGGAGTTTCAGACGAGCTCATTCGCAGCTGCTCGATCTCCGAGTTGTATTACCTGATTCCACAAGTTTTCCACGAAGCCATTGTGGCATTCAATCTTGGACTCATCGACGAAGACTCATTAATGAACGGTCTCGAATACTTCCACCAGCCGTTCTTGATTGCGACGCTTCTGGGTGTCTTGAGACGGCTCGCCAGCTACATTTGGAGCAAAGACGATACGAAAAATCTCCCTGTTGTGGCTCGCGTTTTGGACCAGCTGTGTTTTGCCGAGCTTTCGGGTGAAATTAAAGTGATGCGAGATCTTGTGGTTCAAGTTGTTGGCGGCGAAGTTGGTCACGCGCTTGCAAGATGGTCTGCAGAGCCTGGTGTTGATGCTGTTTGGGAGAAACTTCGGTCTTGTGGTGTTCTTTACGAAGAAGGAAGCGTTTCTCAGTTGGTTTCATATGTCCTCGAGCCCAATTCAGCTTGCAAGTTTGAGCTTGTAGCGATGAACAGTGCTGCGGCGCGGTCATCTTGTGGATTGGATTGGTTTTACGAACAGCTTGTGGGGCTCTTGGATGACATCCACACGCATAAACAGCCTGCTGTTGCTGAGAGTCTCAGTTACGAGCTTATTTCCATCAGTATTATCAACTATGCTCTGTTGAAGCCAGCAACCAATTTGAAGAAGTGGTTGGCAAACTTGAACGCGAGTGAGAAAGGAGACGAGGTGATTTTCAGCAGACGAGGCGCTCAGAAGCTGGAGATTGAAAGCAGTTTGAAGACGGAGGAGAAAGAGGAGAACAAGTTTGGCGGTGATTTGGCGTTTGACTCGAATTTCTTTGGTTTTATTCAAGAGCCAAAAGATGAAGAGGAGAGCGAGAAGGAAGAGGACAAGATGGTTGTGGATGAAGATGAGGCAAGCGACGTTTTCATTTCGAATTTGTTGGTTTTGATCAGGTTCAAGGGGGGCGAGGTTGTGAGTAGGTTGGTGGGGAGTATTTTGAGTGAGGCAAAGTGACGGGTGGATTGACTAGCGAGGTGAGTATCCCATTCTACGAGCATCATTTTACCATTTGTCGATCACCACTTCCCCTTTTTCCAATCGCATCCCGCTCGGTGGAGGCGCGCTCGGCTACTATGTTGGCATGTAATGTAAACCGGACAATCAAAAGTTAATATGAGTACTACCAACACCGACGTAGCACTACGACGCGCTCCGTTCGTCGTTCGTCGTTCGCAGATAATCGCTTAAAACTTCCCCTTTCGGAACACGGGGTAATTTTATCTACGAAAAAAAATAATTGAAAAATCCATTTCAAGCAAATCAACACTTTCAGCTAGTGTTTTCTCTTCACTCCCAAACCCCATGTCCTCAACAATACCGGTGATCGCATTCCCAGAAGACGTTGTGTCTGCCACGACGTCGCTGCACCAAAAACAACACCAAACACTCAGGTTTCTCGTCAGATTACTGTATTCATCCGGTTATGCGCTAGCAGGAGTGTATCTAGTGGCTATTTTGGCGCTCAAGCCGCTTCTGAAACTCAACTACGAGCGTCGGATGGCACTTGTCAACCACGCATACTCACGGCTCAGCTCTGTGTATACTCAGCTCACGAAAAAAGTGAAGTTTGTTCCGTCTGTGGTGGTGAATTACAAAGGAGTCATATATAAGGACTCGATGTGCTCGACGGAAAACAGCGAGAACGAGTCCCCTGCACAAACAACGCGTTCCCGTGTGAGTGCGGCGCTGAAAGACGAGCCGGTGAAAGAAGTTCGGTTCTCAGATGAAGCACAGGACGTGGATTACAGAGATCTCTGCATCGATTCCTCTGCCAAACTCGCCAGAACACTCGATAATGTCAAACATACGATGCAGAAACTTCGTGTTTCCGGTTACAAAAACTCGCCAGAGTCGTATGCATCATTTGGGGGCCGTCTGACTGCAGACCAGGTGAGTGAGATGCGGCCATTACTTTTCCAAGTGAAGCAATTTCGCAATTATCTGGAAATGGTGAGCTCTGATCACCCACGAGATTACCTTTTCAAGCGCAAGATCAACTATTCCTCAAGACAGCTTGACGGGAATGCAATAAAGCACTCTATGAATGCGCTCGATGACTTGAAAGATGACTTGAATGATTTGAAATCTTTGGTCTCGAAATAGGTCACGTGCCCTGCGCACGTGATGTGTCGTTAAAAATGTCATTATTTATTTTCTATTTACATCAAACCTTTGAACAGTCGCTCTGGTTCGTCCCCACTACCTTTGCTCTTCTCCTTCCCGAGTCTCGCCTCGTTCAGCTGCTCGAAATTGTCCTCCAGCTCCTTCATTCCGTGAACACTGTAATAATCCTCAAGCTGTTGCCTGAAGAAATATGGGAGTTCCATTCCAAGCTCTCTTTCTTTAGTATCAAAAAACTGTTTGAGCCGGTTCTCAACAAGAATCTTCTGGCGCAGGTACTTGCCACGTTCGGCCCACTTGGCCTCTTTCGCTGCACGCTCTTCAGGCGAAGGAGTCCATTTGGATTTCAGAATCTTAGATATTGTGAGCCGGGGAACACGGAAGAACTCTGCCAACTTCTCCGGAGGAAGCTCGTCTGGGTACTGAGAGTGCAACACTCTGATTCCATCGATTGCCGAACGACTCAGTCGCTTCGTTTTGGTCAGATCTATCGTGGCAGCCTTCTCTTTCAGGGCGTATTTGTGGCGTAGGTAGTCTGGCAGTGACGGGTCATTGCGCCAGCCTTCAGGTGGTGCTGACGTTGGTAATTTTTGTTTTTTGGCTGCCTCTTTATCGAGAATCGCTGTATTTTTCTTGAGGTACTCTGTCCAGTTTTTCTTATTGTACACTTTTCCTCTGAATCCGCCGGGAAGCTTGCTGAGATCGGGCAACTTCCAGGCGTTTGCGCGTTTGCAGCCCTGTGAAGATGAGAAGTTTCGCACAACGAGTGCAAGGAACGACATGTAGTAGAGTGTAGGGAGCTGCAAAACTAGAGTATAATGATGAGTTTGATAGACCCCAAAAAAAAATAAAAAAAATAAAAAAGATTTAGAAAAAAAAAAAAAAAATCTGATTTTTCTTGCTTATGTAATCACGTTCCCCTTTTTCTTCAATTTTTTGCCCCCAAGATAAACAACTAAATTGGTACAAATAAACAAGAAAAATTAAACCTAACCGACACCTGTGTTCTCCGCCATCAGTGGACCGAATTACACAGTTTGTTCGCCAAAATGAACATCATCAAACGGTTCTTCCGCAACAGCAACCAACTTTCGAATGATGAGCTTGTTTTGATCCCTTCCGGACAGTTATATCTGATAAGATCGCCACACTCCCCCAAAAGCGAAAATGAGTGTCTGTACAGCGATACACTGATGTCAATACGTGAAACATCGCTGCCTTTCAACTACCAAATCAGCATCAACAAGGCCGGCGGCGAAGGAGCCGATCTGTTGGATGACGACGACGACCTGGATGAAACCGACAGCGACCAGATTTTTGATTCTGATTCCTCGTCACTCAAGACGTTTCTCATTGACGAAAACCTCAAGTTCACCTTGATTGAAAAGTACAACACACACGTGATCACGTGGAAAGACCTCGATGGAGACGTTGGAGACCGTTTTGAATTCAGAATCGACCCGGGCGTGTCGGTTCAGTCGATCAACCGGTTCATGCTTGCCGTTTACAAGTGCGAGTACGAGCGCAAGTACAAGCAATCCAGTATCGACCAGACACTCGAAGATTTGCAAGAGTTTGTTCACGATAGCGAATCGATTTTTGAAGACGACGTCGAACTGATTTCGTCGCTGCATTCGTCGGCCAATATCCAAACCTCGAAAAAACAGGTCTCGTCCGACTCAGAGTCTGATGATTACGAGGACGCAGACGACGGTGCCGACGGTGCCGACGGTGCCGATGGTGACGCGCGCGAGCTGCGGTTCCATGTTGGGTGCAACCTGTACGTTTACGATGAAAGTGCGCGCGAGTACAAGTTGCAAGTGCAGGGAGCAGAAGCTCGGTTCTATGCGACTGACAAGTTCAGTTACTGGATGGACGTTGTGAAACCCTCGAGCAAGCTCACTGTTGTGGGATCTGACCTATCCGACGTGATTGATCCCACGTTCGAGTACGGATTGCTGCGGTTTACTTTCAACTCCCAGACGCCCACTTTCATGTTGACCTGGGCACTGCAATTCCCAAGCAAAATCGAGTACGAGGCCTTCAAGGGCAGTTTCGAGCGGTACCACTACGAAACCGCGAGCCAGCAGAGCTGGGACAAGCTGAAGGATGAGGAGAAAGAGTTCCTGTGCGATGCAATGGACAACCTGGTGCTTACTGAGAGCATGGAGACAGATGAGGAGAGCAGCGATGAGGAATCGTCAGCAGAGGAAGAGGAGGAAGAGGTCAAGGCAAAGAAAACCTCGCGAGCGGTGAAAGCCCGCTCGAAGAACGTCAGTGGTGAAGCAGACGATGATGAGGATGAGGATGGTCTCCAATCAAGATTTTTCTCCAAAGGTGTCAATTCCGAAATGAAAGTGTCCTACAAAGACAATCTGACGTTCATCTCGAGAGGCAATAAACTGGGAGTTTTTAGAACGGGAGATGGGAAAGAACCGGTTTTCTCCACTGCGATAGAGGATATTACAAGCGCCTCCTCGAAAAAGCATAAGGTCAATCCGGGAAACATCATGATGCAGAACGGTGACACCACCATGATTTTCCAGGATAAGAATGATCTCAATAACCTCTACAAGATGGACCTCGAATACGGGAAAGTTGTGGAAGATTGGCAGCTAAAGAAAAACTCGGAGTTGCTTCCTGTGGTTGGGTTCACTCCAAACGAGAAGTTTGGAGAACTTTCTGGAGACCAGACTTTTATGGGATTGTCGCATCAATCTTTGTTCAGAGTTGACCCAAGATTGCAGGACAAAGTGGTGGAGTCAGATTTCAAGCACTACAAGAGCAAAACTAACTTCTCCAAGATTGCAACGACAGAGTCTGGATACATTGCTGCGTCCACCGCCAGTGGAGAGATCAAGCTATATGACAAAGTTGGCAAGAACGCAAAGACTCTTATACCTGCTCTTGGAGACGAGTTTTTGAGTCTGACCACGTCTGACGACGGTCGGTACATTCTGGCAACGTGCAAGAAGTACTTGCTTCTCATTGACGTGAAGATCAAGCGCGGAGAACATAAAAACAAGCTTGGTTTCGAGCGGTCTTTTGGTAAAGACTCGAAACCTGTGCCAAAGAAGCTTTCTTTGAGACCTGAACATTGGGCCTATGTCAGGAACGTGACTGGAGGAGAAACAAATTTCACCAAGGCCAACTTTAGCATCAACAGAAACACAAAGAAGAAAGAGCCAACTTCGATTGTGACTTCGGTCGGGCCTTTCGCCGTTGTTTGGAATTTCAAGAAAGCACTGCAGAATGATACGAAATCATACAGCATCAAGAGGTATGACAGCAATATCATGATGAGTGACTTTAAGTTCAATGATTCCAAGAAGGTGATTTTCACGCTTCCAGACGAAGTTTCGATGGCATCCAATCGTGCATTCAAACAAGCAGATGAAGAGTTCAGCGTGGTCAAATCTGCCTATTAATACCAGCGGGTTGTTTCCACTTTGTTTTTGTGTTCACTTCGACTAGATCTCTTTCTTAAATAGATTGTTAATATCAGTTTTCTAATTTATTTTTTTGAGGGCAATCTCTAATCATTTCCGTAACCCAAAACTTTTCAAGAACTCGTCGGCAAATATCTTTCTGAATGCGTTCAGTTTGTGTGCAGCTGTTGGCTTAAAGTCGAATCGTTCTTCTTTGATAAGTTTTTGGAATCTTGGGGGAGGCAAATTGTTCATATGAGCATGGATCACTCGCACGAAATGGTTGAACGAGTGTGATTTGATCAGCTGGGATACTTTTTTGGTTAGTCATCAACAAAGTCTGTCAACAGCATTACAAGTATACTTACCCTCCGATAGAGCCAGTCTTCTAGCATGGCAAAAGGCGATGGATAGACCCCTTTTAAGTAGTTCAATAGAAAGGAAGAATGGAATATATGAAGCTGGAAATTTGAATTTTCAGAGAAAAATCAACTCCAGGAATTTTGAGTCGCGGAGATTGAGGCGGTGTTTTTACAAATAAATGTCCGTAAGGAGATAAGTGATAGTGGGTTACAGCTGAGGAGAATTTCTAGAGCGAGTTTCACCAATATAAAAGTAATCCCTTGAGAGTTCTCTTAGCCACCAATACACACTTCTTCTCCTAGAATGGCCAGAAACACCGAAAACTTCGAATACGCTCTCAGCTACCCCAAATTCCTCATGATTGGGGACTCCATTACAGAGCGCTGCTTTCATCCGCATCCTCTTCGGGACTTCATTCTCGACGGATACGACATCAAGGGACACCTTGATTCTGAAAAAGTGCCACCTGAGTTTTCATTGGGGGGTCAGCTCCAGACAGACTATGTGAGAAGAATGGATGTCATCAATCGTGGCTTCTCAGGTTACAATTCTGAATATTGGAGATACATGATCGACAAAGTTTTGGAAATCGAACACGATCTCTCATACAACAAGTGCACGCTGGCCACTCTCTTTTTAGGTACCAACGATGCCGCAACTGCTAAACCAGATCAGGTTGTATACCCAGAATTCATTGAAAATATGGAGTATATCATCACCAAAATCTTGGAAAGAGAAATCAAGCTGATCCTTATCACACCCGCACACCACTACGCAGATATGTGGGAACCCTTGAATCAGGATGAAGTAATCAACAAGCAAATCAGGCGTACAAACGAAAACAACTTGAAGTACGTAAAAGGCATCCGTGAATTGGCATCCAAGTATAATCTCCCTTTAGTTGATTTGTACGAAGCATTTGACAAATTCAACAAAAAACACAAGTCTCCAAATGAAAGTAAATCACTCTTCACGGATGGCATTCATTTCAACGGAAAAGGTTACCGAATTATGTACGACACACTCTTGAACACCATCACCAATGCTTACCCAGAGATGACCAAGGAAAACTTGAAAGTGAGACTCCCTTCTTGGGATCAATTCGATGAAAAGAAGGTTCAAGATATTCAAGTTTGATTTTTTACAGCTTTGTTTGAGTTTGTTGTATCAAAGTTACCATTCATGGCTGCACAAAAGGCTTAGATATATTAGAAACCCACAAAACCACGCAACAAGTAAAAATGGATATGCATTGTAAAAAACAGAATAATAAAAAAGCTCGATCGTTGCAACTTTGGATAGCAAGTTAAACTCCAGACACTCAAAAAAAAGCGGAAATTGATTGTCTCAAATGACAGAAGAACATGAAAAAACCCAGTTTATCGTAATGAAGCACTCGTGACAAGTAAAAAAACATGAAACTTGGAATGATTCCGCAATAGATGACATCGACATTAGGTCTTTCTTTGCGGATGATATTTATAATTGGGGTAACACTTCGCGTGTATTTCCTTCTCAGTTTCAGCCAGTGAAACAAACGTTTTCTTGACACTGTTGAGCTCGGTAGACCACATAACGGCCACAATCTGAATCAACAGATGATGGTTGTATTTGTGGATAATGCACTGACTCCTCAGTTCCTCGATAACTGCAGAAGTCATGTTAGATTCCAACTCTTCCAAAAACGCCTTCTCAACAATTGGATCATAATTTGAATACTCCATGTTCAAATGACTGAAAACGTATTGGGAAATTGAATCGATCAATGAAAGTAAAATGATTGCCTTTACCATTGAGGTCCGATACAACATGAAGGAGTTAAGCGGTCTTTTGATATATTTGAAGTCATTCGTGGTGCATTCAGCGATGTACCTGGCTTCACCCACTTTTCTCTTCTTGAAGCTGCTTGACTGTTGAATCCTTCTGGATCTCGAGTTCGAACTGTTTGGCTGTTTGTAATAGATGGAAAACTCTTTGATGTTCGTGAATGAAGAGATGATCGATTTGTCAATTATCGAAGAGCTGTTTTCACAACCAGCATAAGTCTTGGCCAAAATACACAAGTTTCCATCAAGGGATTCGGTCAGAACCAAACCTCTGTCGGTGCTATGCTTAGGGTAAGAAGTTCTTGTAATTTCGGATAATCCGATAACTTTTGACAGAATTCTGAGTTTCACATCGAAATTTCTCAGTTTGAAGAGTTTCAGTACTCCGTCCACTTGATCAGGGTCTAGGCTCTTGGTGGCAGCTAATTCGGCAATTCTTTTGAATCTGGCGCAAGAAAGGCTCGGAAGGGGGATTCTCACTGTTGATTTTGAATGTTGTAATGTTTGGTCCTTTGATTTGTCACTAATGGAAGCAACGAGCTCTTCCTCATAATTTGACTTTTCACCGAACGCATACTCGTTTATCAATCTTTCCATTCCAGAATCCTCATCTAATTTGTGTTTTCTGGTTTCGCAGATAGAAGTCACTTCAACATCAATCCTGGCCTCAGCCTGAGAAAGGCAAGATCCCGCTGATGTCACTGATAGTAAACCATCAGAACCAGGCCTTGAAAGTCGTTTCTCTTGAAAGCTCAAGAGCTCACACATCTTTCTTTCTTTCAAAAGTTTTTGGCTTGAAATTTGTCCTCCCATCAAGCTAGATGATGATGACTGGAATTCGGGTTCTTGTTGTATGTTACCATTGTCCCATTGAGTAAACTCTTGGAAGTCGCAATCAGAAGTAAGCCGTTCTCTTCCGTGTTCTTCTGTATTGAATGCAATGTTTTCCTTGTTTTCAGCTTCGAAGGTAGTGTTGGAAGATCTTGTGGAAGGTGAGGTCTCGATATTACTAATTGCTGAGTTTTCATTGTTGTTAGTGAATATTGAGCACACGTCATCTTCGATAGGATCATTGTGAATTGCAAACACTTCTGGTTTCTCCTCCAGAGTTGTAGGAAGACTGACTGGACGAGTCTCTGCCTCCAGTTCTTTCAGATCATCAAAGCTGAGAACATCTTCACCGTCATCTTCACAGACTTCGTTATCTCTGTCATCTAGATCATTGTCACTGAAATCGCTAACGTCTTCGAACTCGAAAAATGAAGAAAATTGAATTTTCGAAGCATCATTCTCACTGTAAGAACGAGCCTTCAAGATTTCGTGTGATGAAGATGGCAAACCGTCAAGGCCTGTCATCGAGCTTGACTCATAGAGCGAAGGATACTCCACAATAGGATCGGAAGCAGGTATATTTGGTAGCGAACAGTGACTATATGCTCGGCGCTCTTGACCTGCAAGAGGGTGAAGCAAATAGTGATTGAACTGACTGTAAGATGGGTGACGATAGTAATTGTGTTGTTGTTGCGCTGGTGAAGATGGCGCTTGCGGTGGTAGCCGAGAATGTGGGGAAGCTAGCGGTGAATGTTGTGGCTGGATGTGTGGCTGACACAATGGTGAAATATTTTCCCCAAGCGCACTGCCTTGATCTGTGACTTGTGGGTTCTGATTCAATTTGAAGTCGTTCCCGAGTTTCACTCGATCGTCAGTAGACCGAACAGACGAATGTTCCATAGCAGCCGCCTGAGAGGAAGCTGATGTCTTGTTAGCAGCCCAAGAGAAGTCGACAGAAGTAGCAGAGTTTGTTGTTGAACTGATTAAGTCATAATTTTGAGTCACGTCCAGGGTGTCAAATTCAAAGACAGGAAACATGGAGAAGTTTGTTGGAGAGTAGTTGTAATTGTCGTAACTGATGAGCTTTACAGTGCGAGGAGTACTCTCCATAGGGGTTCTTGACCTAGAGAGATTCATACCGCTGGGTGTCCGTGTTCTTGGAAGTTCAAGTAGATGGTGAATAGAACTAACGCGTGTAGCTCCTGCCAGAGGGTAAACGCTAACCAGACCTTTTTCGGAAGGTTGTGTAGGAAGAAGAACTGTCGCAGGTCCGAGACCTCCACCGCCCAGATGACCAGCTCCGTAGCGGTTTGGTGTGGTTGGGAATTGAATTGGGGATGAAGCCATTGCTTTGAAGGTTTCAGACAATAAGCACCAGTAGAGATATCAGACCAAATCAGCCAGTTAATGAGGTAAAGGAAGAAGAGGTAGGCACAAGAGCAGCGAAATCCGATAGATGCACAGGTGCAGGTGATTGTGGACTTATATATGTGAGCGGTTGTAGCACCTCTGGCCAATTAAATTCCACTGCATCTGCACAATGCTTAGATGTCGTATTCTGATGAATTGAAGATTGTCTTGCTTTCCGCTGGTGGCTCTCCATAATTCAGAACAAAGACCTAGTATAGTAGGTGTGAAATCTTGATATGGGGTTTAACTTGTGTAGTTGACAAGCGGTTGGCACATGCTTCGTTTCTTTTGTTCTTTGTCTTTTGTCTTTTGCGCAGCTGGGCAATATTGGTCATCTCCGTGCATGTATGTCTTCGCGTGTGGAAGGTAGCGAGAAACTGCATGCGGTGCCACCGGGAAAGCCAGTATATGGGCTTGGTAAGCCTACTTGTCTTCAATTGAATTTGAGGCGTTCGGCGTTCCGATGCAAAGAGGGAAAAAGAGGGAAACTACAACCTACACCGCACATGCATCTGCACCCACACGGTAGCATGGAATGTGCTATATTAAATTCAATCTGCAAGTAATGTATGCAATTATTTAAAGACGCAAGATGTGTAGGCCGGTCTATACGTATGTTTGGCATGTGGCTTTTGGTACTATCTATAGACTGAAATGGTGGCAGAGGGTCTTTTGTGGGATCGTGACTGTAGCCGTTGTGTGTGCTGGCCAATCAACTGTAGGATCGGCTGCGGAAGCAGGTCATTAATGCAACTGATTAATTAAATGGTTTCCAACCAACCGGACTAATCTTGTGTGAGGTGCGAGTTTGTGTCAGCCGTTGAGTGAAATTTGTCGATAAGAGAGATCTCCGCAGCTAGCTGCTAAACGCGAGCTTTTGTTTTTTTTAATTTTT
This sequence comes from Ogataea henricii, assembly GCA_003705115.2. Lineage (NCBI taxonomy): Eukaryota > Fungi > Ascomycota > Pichiomycetes > Pichiales > Pichiaceae > Ogataea > Ogataea henricii. Next base: position 212,011 of record PPHT02000006.1, read on the forward strand.
TTTTTTGTTCTATTTTTTGAAGTTTGACTGATCGCATCAAAGCGACGGATGGACCGATTCGATAAATTCGGTAGTGCATGGGGGAGGGACACAATGTTATGTGAAGCCTGTTTTTTTAGTGTCCAATCTGAGCGTACGGATATGATCCTTAATTTGTTCCATGCTCTACATATAATCGTTGCATGAGATCGCTAATTAAACAGACTAACTAAACTGACTGCAGAAAGTTGGACTCAAGATGGATTAGCTTGAGTAAAACTTTATAGACTTGGAACTACCTCACGACGTAGCCAACTGACAATTGATTACAAAGTCGCATTCACACTCGAAATCGCTCGAGTGAGTCCGTATATACTAATTCCTCACGAGTCGCGATTCTATCGACCTGTGGGGGAAATGCCTGCATTAGAATATAAATTGAAAGGAGGCTATCTCCATCATCACCAAATCTGGACATATGCACCTATTCTGCTTTCCTCTGCATGACGCATCTGGCATTTGTCAACTACCTCCGCTACTCACCATTTCGATACACTGGCGCTAGGCTGGTCACACTGACGCGCAGCACGATGCAGCACCTCTTCTGAGGTCGATGACACTACAGGCATTATCGGAGAGGCGCAGAATCAAAGCAGCGAGTCACTTATTAACTCATCCAAATCATAAACTTCTATGCTATGGAAATCTGCACCAGAATAATCGTCTTGTACTTAAAACAGTCGCGCTCGCGTTGATCTTTGGGGAATTGACTGAAAGCCTGGATCAAAAACAGCCTCTCCGAACCAACAACCGCTCCTTCAGGCCAAGCACCAATCACACTGGTTGCGTTCCTCCTTGCGCACTTCGCCAAACTCCGATTGTAGCATATGTCGTCTCTTGAGGTTTCTTCTAAGGCTGTGTTGATCTGTTTCTTTCCTCAAATGAAGGCACTATTGCCAAGCTCGTTTTGTGGAGACAGCACTACACAACAGGTTTCCGTGCTGCTACCGTGATTACCACCCACACTCGCGCATAAAGTGGTTACATGACTTTATTGTCTCTTGAAGTCTCAATGTGGATTGAATGGATTTCTAGCCCTCAAATTCACCATTCTCAGCTGCCAAATATGGCAAACTGCCGACGCTGAGATGATGTCCGAGCTGATTTCTACATTATCACAGCGGCTGTCATGTTTGCTACGGCAGGGCGTTCGTTGTCAAGGTCTGAACGATGAGTTCATCGGACTTTTTTTTTCGAACCTCGTAATCGCTAGCTGTCCACAATACGAGGTGGTTCGTTCTTGGCTCAGGCTCACTGATCTTTTCTAATCTTGATCTCGCTGGATCGCTCCTTATTTCCCTGCTTTTTGGTTTTCGCGACTCTGATATATTTCAGCATATCTGCCGGCCCACGTTCCTGGATCCTTATGCCATTTTTGCCCATCCAATGAAAAAATTCCCCTTTGCACGTCCGTGACCCAATTTGGCAGACTTGGGCTTTTTTCCATTGCGAGAAACAACCAAAAAAAAACTGACACTCTTGTTAACAAAAGACAGGTGTAAAACTAATCTACGTTATAAGGTATACAGAATCATCGCAATGTCGTTCGTCATGAGAAGAAACCTGTCCACTTTGATTCCTCCAAAGGTTGCGTCGGCCCACGTAAGTGTCCGAAAAACTCTGGCCGGTTGTACCGTGTCTTTCCAGAGCTAATCCGTTACCACCGCATTGCCAGCCCACTGTCTCGATTGCGTTCTGTTCCGGCCCCGCTCGCGGATGTTTGTCGTCGTCTTGTTCACAAATACTAACACACCTGTACAGAACTTGGGCTCCAACCCTGCTGCGAAGAGAATGCAACACATTGTCTCTTTCTACTCTAAGCTCCCAAGAGGAAACGCCACCTTTGAGAAGGCTAAGACCCCAATTGGAAAATACAGAGAAAAGTACTTTGACACCGGTTCCGGTAAGCCACTTTTGCACGCTTCCCTGGCCTTCCTTGCCCTTGGATACGGTCTCGAGTACTACTTCCACCTTTCCCACCACAAAGAACACTAAACAAATCATTACTGTGTGCCCTGACAAAAGCAGGTGTTTTTTTGCATCACTTTAGAAAGGAAAAAAGAAACAAACACCCAAAGCTTCACGTTGTCACCTATGGTTGGTTCTTTGACGTTGTTTTCTTCTACATACTGCTTCATGCTGGAAAAAAATAAGGGCAATCTTTTATTATGTACAGGTTTGACAAAGAATCAAATACGAACAAGAAATGTTTCTAAACACTGTAGCTATACTATTTACATTTGGCAATCATCTCGTTGAAATCGGTGATTTTCTCGCTTTCTTTGTGCAGCAAGAGTCCTTGTTCCTTCTCTGCTTGCTCAATCTTGGTCCAATCGGACCATTCAATCACTTTGGTCCCTTTTTGAGATAAGAGTTTCTCAATCTGTGCTCTACCAGCCTTGTTTTCGTGACCAATGCTGCCCTTTTCCCAGTCATTCCAAATGGTCTCCGCCAATAATGAACTGGTCATCACAGACGAGTTGATCGACCCTTGTGACCCGTTGGCTATCCAGCCAACACAATAGGATCCCTCAACAAAGCTGCCGTCTTGTTTGACGATCTTGCCGTCAATGTTGGGTATTTTGCCCCGCTTGTCGTCAAATGGGATACCAAGTGCCCCGAATTCGTCAAGAGGCTCTCCTTTGTAACCAATCGACAAGATCAGTAACTGATTCTCCAGGAATGTCAGACTGTTGGTTGGCTTGATCTCCACAGAGTCGCCATTGACAACCAGCTCACTTTTCTTGAAAATCGTTTCCTTCAACAAATTGGGGTCTTGAGAGTCGACCTTTATTCCCAAAGGAGTTAACAGATACTGCAACGACCAACTCTTCGTCCCAGGTGCCATCTCGTTGGTCTTGCTGTACTTTTCAGCCAACTGAAGACGTCTTTTCTCCACACGACCCAGCTTCATAGATTTCAAGATAGGTTCAAACACATCCTTGCACCACCCCGTAAATATTATTCCCTCTTTGTTCAAGTCTAGAACCTCTCTAAACTCCTTGTTGGCAAACTTGCTCTCCAAAAAACCTTTTCTAGCAGCCACGTTCACTCTGTTTACGCTCGACTTCTTCAACTTCTCTAATGCCGTACTCGTGATGTCCGTAGACGCCCAATGTTTTTCAGGCGGTGCCAACAGTATTCTCACAATATCCATCGCCACATTTCCATTACCAATGATCGTCACCTCTTTAACCTTCTCCAAAGGTGGGTTTAAGTCCTGATATCTAGGGTCTCCGTTGTACCATCCAACAAAAGCCTTTGAATTGATCACAGCTGGATGCTCTTCACCCGAGATTCCCAGCTTGTTTTCGTTGTCTGATCCGTAGGCATAGACCACTGCATTGTAATTCTCATAAAGCTCCTGAAGCTTTATATCGGTGCCTATGTTGACGTTTCCAAAGAACTTGAATCTCGGATCCGCAGAAGCGTCCTGGAACCTCTCTTGGCACGATTTCACCTCGGGATGATCAGGTGCCACTCCAAACCGAACAAGACCAAAGGGGCAAGGATGCCTTTCGAAAATGTCCACCTCGAGATCCGGATCACTGCGTTTCAGTAGGTCAAGCGATGTATAAAAAGCCGAAGGTCCAGATCCAATCACCGCGATTTTCGGAGCGTTCAAGAGCACTGACTGGGAGAAAAGCCGACGACTTGAGGGCCACGTCGTCCATGCCGATCGGAGTGTTGTGATTTTAAGCATTGTGGTTGGTCGAACTTTGGTCAGTTCAACATGGAAATGACTAACTTAGGTACGATCTTTTTTTTTTTTTCAATCGAAAAAAAAAAAAAAAAAATTCAAGTTAGCATGAATCGTCTTTGATATCGTTTTTCAAACCCTCCCTCTCTTCTACACATTCATATATTCCCGTTGAACTTCCACCACAGGAAGTTTTGAAGCGCACCAATTGATGTCTCTTAGGAGACTGCGTGGATCGTTACCGTAGCATAACTTCAAGAGATTGTCGTAATCCAACTCTTGACGTTTGAACTCTCGTATTATCCTGTTGGTATCGAAATCAATGTAAAGTCTAGTGTCGTAGATTCTGATCAACACGTTATCGACCCTGATAAACAGACGCTGTAGCAACAACATGCAGGAACCCATCGCACGGACTTTTATGTTGAGAATCGAAATGCCGTTGTCGCCGAGCTCGTCCTCATATAAGATCATGTCATCGTAAAAAAGAATCGGATCCTGTCTTTGTAATTTTTCAAGAGGAATCGTGCACTCGTCATCTCGCGTAAACTCACCCTTGAGCATTGTTCCTCGGTAAACTGTGGAATACGTCCAATCGTAAGGCTTGTACATCTCCAGGACGACGTCTTCGTTGGACGAGAGCTTCTTCTGCCGGCTTTTGAACCAATCGTTTGCATACGACACTTGAATGAGATCTGTTGGATTCAAAGTCACGAGTTTCAGTGCATCCAGAGCATTGAAGTTGATCGAAAACGAGTCTTTGTAGCGTATGTCGACTCGGTTGTTACCGAAAATCATCTCTGGGACTGGAATGTCCAAAATGGACTCGTAATGTTCAATTTCAGACGCATTCAATATCGGGTTTCGACGGGTGTATAGTTCCCAATCGTTGATTGATATGCTTGGACTGTCTTTGATTGGAAAGGAAGCTGCCGGCGACGGTATGATCACGGTTCCACAATGCTGGCATTGCGGGTTGTTACATTTCCCCACGTGTCCCTTGGCTGGAACAACAATCGATGTTGAAGAAGCTAACGTATTCATTGTAGGTTGAGCGGTACTTGTTTTTGGTTGACTCAACTGACTTCTACCGGGAAATCTCGAGCTCGTGGTCAGTTGATACATATCTCTTGCTGCGTTCACTTGAAATGAGTCTATTCCGTTGACAATCGGCTTTGAAGAAGGCTTGGTGGGTCTCACGGCCCTTGGCCTGTCTGAGGGCAACCGAGAAGAAGAGAAAGGCACTTGGAATCCCGAGTCCTTGGTCTGCTCAAGTTCTCGACTATCCTTTTTTCCGGACATTGAGGCGTTTTTTTTTTCTGTATCAAATGAAGGCGAATTCGACAAGTTTTGAGCCTTGGTGGCAAACAAAAGTAACAATAAGTTGAATAGATATATATGTTCAAAATAAAGAAAAAAACTCCAGAAAAATATATATCTAAAAAAAAAAAAAGGACAAAAGGACAAGGAAAATAATCTATAAACAATCAATCAAAAAAACACATTGATTGATCTGAATCGCCATTCGCATAATGAAATTCTTATCGCACAACAACAAACACATGCTTCCGAAGATTCTGCGGAAGTCGCCGGGTGTTTCGCTGGCAACGTTTCTGCTCATAGTTGTGTTCATAGTGCTGTTTGCCAACAAGTCATTCTGGTCAAATCATTTGGAAGAACCTCTTCCGATCTCTTTGGAAAATATCAAGGACCAAGACCTTCTGGTGGCTTCCAGAACAGGACATCTTCCTCCAAAGAGTGCCTCACACGTTGAAAAGGCGTCCCAACTTGAAGAATCGGGTCTGTTGGATGACACAAACGCGAAAGATCAGGAGGAAAGCCTTGATGAATCGTTGCCGTTCATGCCCAAAATGACAAACGAAACTTTGAAAGCAGAGCTCGGTAACGCAGCATGGAAGTTGTTCCACACCATTCTGGCTAGATACCCTGTGTCCCCAACTCCCACACAGAAACATCACGTGAAAACCTACATCGAATCTTTCGCTCAGGTTTACCCTTGTGGCGACTGTGCAAGACACTTCAGTAAACTTCTGCAAGAATATCCACCACAGCTGAGTTCCAGAACGGCTGCTGCGACGTGGGGATGTCACGTGCACAACCAGGTCAACAAGAGACTTGGTAAGCCACAATACGACTGCTCAACGGTCCTTGAAGACTACGATTGCGGCTGTGGAGCCGACGAGGCTGAGGAGGAGGCTGAGGCAGAGGCAAACATGAAAGCGGCGCAGTCACAAAGACCCGTTGAGCGTAGTGCCAAACATCTCGACCTCGACCTCGATGACACGCTCTCTCATCTGGAAAGTATCAAGATCGACAGTAGAGAAACGATGATTGGTGGTTAGTGGGGATGAGTATCATGTAAAATAGCATAAACTACGAGAATAATTGAAAAGTTCCCAATATCACTTGGGGTGCGACAGAAGTTTTGTTGTGCCGAATCTAAAGGACAGCACTAAGAATCAAATGTTTTTTTAAACCTTGTAGGTATTTGAAATCAAATAGGTGCAACAAAATTTCTCTCGGTGTTTGCATTGAAACCGCCAGGACTGGCACTGATTGGAACGGACGTCGGTAGGTCGAGAAGGTACGCTATCTTTGGTGTACCACATCAATAGATGACTCCTCCCATACATACGCTACCACAAAACGTGCTAGTCTAACTGTTCAAATTTATGTAGCAACTTTTTCGGTCATCCAATTGACTTCGTGGCCAAGCTGGTTAAGGCATGCGACTGTTAATCGCAAGATCGTGAGTTCAATCCTCACCGAGGTCGCTTCTTGTTTTTCTTCTTTTCTCAAGACTTCGTGGCCAAGCTGGTTAAGGCATGCGACTGTTAATCGCAAGATCGTGAGTTCAATCCTCACCGAGGTCGCTTCTTTCTTTCTTTTCTTTTCTTTCGACCCGGACTTCGTGGCCAAGCTGGTTAAGGCATGCGACTGTTAATCGCAAGATCGTGAGTTCAATCCTCACCGAGGTCGCATTCTTTTTTCCGTATATTTTTTTTTGCATCAGTTCTATTCAGTATGGAGGAAGATCGCGATTGTTATGGCACCTATTTTGCAGGAATATTTTAATTAGTGCTGCATCTGCGGAGAAATTTTTGTTTCAGCTTGAACACCACTGATCTCAACACACTCTAACGATTTTTGTCCAACCTGAAGGTAGTTCCGATATTGACTCATGAGATACGTCTACCATGTGGAACACATGACCCACGTGAAACTGTTTGTCCGCATCCAATCAACGTCAAGCTTCTTGTGCACAAGCGTCTTGAGCCGCAACACATCACCTCGAAAATTATTTTTTGAGCCGCAAGGCCGCATTTGCGCTTTTCGGCTATTGTTTTTCCAAAACCTGATACACCTGTATCTTCATCTGACTAAGGTGTTTTTGAATGTATTGAGACAGACATTACGATTAGCAGGATGCGTTTGGCAGGACAATATGCGATTATTAGAGCTGCCGTTGAAATAATAATTCTGTTTTATTAATCAAAGAAATGAAGCCAAAATAAAGGGTTGACATTGATTATCATGAGTGCGAGGGATCCCACCATGGCAGAGCATCTAGACATGGATCCGGAAAGAGAAAAGCTGCTTCGGATAGTCCAGATAAACAGGATGAAAACCATGAAACTTGAGCGACTCAATCAGTATAACTCGCGACTCAAACAGGAGCTATCCAAAGAAAGGATGAACGCGTCAAACAGTTCTCTGATGTAAGTAAGCATACAACAGGAAAAGCATTGAGCCACCACCACTAACTCGGTTGAAAGGATCATCAAGTACACAGAAAAAACGAGAGACTATCTTCTTCCATCGATCTGGGGCGCGGTGCCGTCAGACCAAAACAGATACAGCAATAGTCAAAAGGCCCCTGCTAAGGCTTCGGGGAGCTCTGGAGGCGGTGGATGCTGTACCATTATGTAAGCGGCGGCGGCAGCAGCAGCAGCACGGTGTTCAGACAGCAACGCCCACGATGACAAACACGTTTCTTTTATTGTAATCATGACTGATTATTTTTTTTGGCTCTTATTTTCTTATCTCTTCCGAATTTCTCACCTATACGTATATTAAACAAACTCTCATCAACTCGAATAAGTGACCAAGATAAGCTTGATGTTGCTCAGATCTGACTTGTTTGTTTTTTTCAGTTCCAACGTTTCTTTGAGCTTGTCTTGCGCCACCTGTAGGATCTTCCGATACTTTGCCTCCTCGTCCGCGTCCAGGGCACCGGAAGAGGTCTTTTTAGCGGCTTTGTTGGTTGGAGTCTTGAGAATCTCTGCACAACTCACATAAAGGCCGCACCAACTCCGCGAGTGAAGTTCGCAAAGCTCAAGAGCCCTGAGGAAATGCTTGATGGAGAACTTGAGCAATTCCTTGTTGGATTTTCCAGCCTCAACGTACATCATAAAGCACAACTCACCGGCTTTAGCCCACATGATGTAAGCGTACGGCAGCGAAAGCAGTATCTCCAAAACACAGTCGTATGCCTTTTCCAACTCGTTGATCTTGACGTACTCGTTCGAAAGCTCGCTCCACGTCTCGACATCAAGTGGATTTGTATCCAGCAGCTCAAGAAGCTTTTCTATGTACACTTTTGGGTTGTTTCTATTGAGCGAAGCCTTTCTTTTGGCTATGAGCTGGAAGTCTTCAGTGCTTCGCGGCACGTAATTGGTGGCAGTCAGAGCCGTAGCACTTTCTGAAGCTGCAATACGTATCATCATGTCTTGGGAAGAGTTCAAAAACTTGAGGATCTCTTCGGTGTTTGTTTTTGGCATGGATATCGATTCCAAATAGTAGCTTTTGAGCACCACAAGCCTTTCGGACTTTGACGTGTCGAATTTGTCGCTTAGTTTGTCCAGGATTGATTTTGCTTCGTTATCGTGCAGTGTCAGTAAGGAGAGAAAGAATTGCAATTCCAACAGCGTGTAGTACTCCAACGAGTTGAGAGCCCTCTCATTCAACTTCAAGAACGTGCCGCATAATTCATAGAATTTATCGACTTCCGCAGGAGGGAGCGTTGCGTATTTGCCGGTCCGATGCAGTTTGAGCAGCCTGTCCCTTATTTCGGTAAACATTCGGTAGATAATTGAGTTTGTCTTATCAACTTTTCACGCAATGTTTTGGTGATCTCTATCGATAGATAGGTTTTTTTTTTTTTTTTGATTTTTTTTGATTTTTTGTTTGACAAAATGGACATGGCAATCAATTGAACTGCAAAAGAGTGGCAAGCTCGACGCGTCGATATGTTAAAAAACATAATAAAATCGACGCAAGACGATTGTTCGTGCTTCGCGTAGCTGATAAAATTTACCTTTGTTCAAATGCAAAATAGAAAAATCACAACATTGTAAACAAAAGATCCCTCTGTAGCATCTTCTGCCACTGGAACCAATTTTGCTCGAACAAGCAGCTACTACTTTGCGTGTCAGTTTTTTCAGAACGCCATGCCTCCGAGGAAGGCCAGAGGAAAGGCGTACGCGTCCGTGAAAGAGCGAGAAGAGACATTCATCAATGGGGTAAACAAGAACGGAGAGGTTAGCTATTGGCCTCTTTCGGAACCTTCTGCAGAGACCATGGCATTGAACGGGTTTTACTTTGATCCAACAAAGACCTACATTGACAGAGTTGGGTGTTTTTTGTGCAAAGTCAAAGAGTTTAACTGGAATATGCCATCCAAAAGCTATTTTGGAGAAGGAGCCGATGAACCTCCTGCGTTCAGACACTTACGCAATTCGCCCGAGTGCGCGTACTCGAACATCCTAGTGAATCGCTTTTCTCACGAAAAGGACCCAAGTTTTAAATGGGAAAGCAGCGAGCTTTTCAGCGACATACACTCTTCTACAGAGGTGCGATTGAAGACTTTCCAGGTAGGAAAGTGGCCTTACGATAGAAGCAAGCGGTTTCAAGAGTTTCCTAGCAGCAAAGAGTTGGCAGAGAATGGTTTTTACTACTCTGCATACGAACCAGGCGATGACACAGCCACTTGCATGTACTGTGGCACGAGTTTGGAAGGCTGGGAGGAAGGAGATAACGTGGAGATTGAGCACAGGAAGCGGAAGCCGAGCTGCTATGTGTTTGAAATCGCAGATAGGAAGAATGAGAGCAACGATCGCCGAAGTTCATTGAGCAGGCGTGTGTCGGGGACTTATGGGAGCCGTCGAACTTCTTTGATCTTAGGATCCAGGGCAGCAAACGCTGCTGAAATATCAGATAATTCTATCCAGGTTGCAAAGGAACCCGAGATGCAGGAGCTTGTGGTGGAAATTCACGAGGAGCAAACTGAGAAACAGCCTGAGGGGCAGCTTGAGGAGCAGCCTGAGGAGAAGGAAGATGTTCCAGCAGATATCATGGACGAGATTATGCCGAATGAAGATTTCGAAATTTCGCCTGAGCACGAGTCTACCCAGATCTTCGAAGAGCGCGCGCAAGAAGATCCACAACCGAAGGAGGAGCCAATGGAAAAATCAAAGGAAGAACTCTTGGAGAAATCGACCGGCGAAGGGTGGGAGAAACCTGCGCCACAGCTCTTAAAATTGGAAGAAGAGGTGGTTGAAGTCGATGACATGGAAACAATTGACAATAATGAAGAGAGTCAACCAGTGGATATTCCGATCTCTTCGCTCAATGAGTTGGAAGATCTCTACTTTCTCGAAGATTCCAATAGCAGGTCGTCCACTTTTTTCAATAGAAGCAGACCCTCTTCAAATCGTTCCTCTTCGATGATTAGAGAAACGTCTTTCATTTCTAGACGGCGGAAAAAGGATCACTACAAAGAGATTGCCGAGCCAATCAAAGAGGAGGAAAAACCAGAGGTTGTGAAGGACGAAGTTGATGCAGAGCAGGTAGACGATGCGGAGCAACTCGGACAACCTGAACAACCTGAGCAGGCACCGGAACATGAGCAACCTGAGCAATCTGAGCAGGTTGGGCAGGATCAGCAGTCGGAGAAGCAACCCCAGGAGCAAGAACAACATTCTAAAGAGATAGAGGTTGGCCCCACGAATATCCGCGAACCATCTGAGCTTGATGTCCCGAATAGTACACAAGATATGCCTGACTTTGACGAGCCACAATGGGAAGACTTTTCAAATCACGAGGAGCCCAACAATGAGGAACTAGAAGCAAGGCCCGGATCTCCCAATGTGTCCCATACTGTGCAGCATCATGTGACTCCTGAAAGACCTCGAAACGTTGAGCCAGAAGTTGAGACAAATGAGAAGGAAGTTGGGACAGAAGGCAATCAAGAGATGAAGGATGAAAACACCGCTGACGAAGATACAAGTCAGGGGAAAAAGCATAAAAGAGACTTGGGGGATGAAGAGAATTTCAAGCACAAAAAGAAGAAACACAAGAAGGAGAAGAAGGAGAAAAAGTCCAAGAGGAAACAGGAAACGATACTCAAGGATGAAGCAGAGGAGGAAAGCGAGAACAAGCACAAGAAGAAGTCCAGGAAAGATAAACAGCACAAGAGGTCCAAAAAGCTCAAAAAAGCTAAAGTTAAGGAAGAAGATGAAGAGCAAAATGACGACCGAGTGGCCACAATTTCTCAGGAAAAAGCCAATGTGAAAGAGGAGACAATTCAGAAAAGCGTTGATGAAGAAAATCAGCTCAACTTGAACGATATCGATGAACAACAAGTCAATGCTGACTCAACCGTCAAGGACGAATCTGATGAACGTAAAATTGCTATGGAAAAGAAGGCAAAGGTGGAAGCAGAAGCAGAAGCAGAAGCAGAAGCAGAAGCGAAACTAGAAAAGAGGAACACGGAGAATGGTGATCTCATGCCAGGTGAAAAGGAGACTCGCGTTTCTACTGGCGGAAGAAACACTGCTCAAAACTCTTCCGATGGATACTCCGCTGAGAGTGACCATTCGTTGAACACAAGCAAGAATGCCAGACCTGTTTTGAATTCAGGAAGGTTCCTCCTTGATGGCAGAGTGATATCATCTGATGATCCGCTTTCGATTGTGAGTCGTAAGACCAAAATTCTCAGAAAGAGGAGGATTCGGGAAAAGAAGCAAACTGCCACGAAGAACACAGTGACACAAGAAGAAGCAGTGAGCCCTCCGGTTGCACAAGTCAGTGAAAGCGAAAAGTTCTCAAACCCTATTGACGACTCTTCCGAAAAGAATTTGTTTGATGAGAAAGTTGTTTCACCTGTGAAGACCTGTGAGATTTACTCTGACAAACCGCTCAAACAAGAAGAGCAAGCTGAACGGAAACCTGATCTGAAGCCAGAAGAAAATGAAAAAGAGGTTTTGACTCCAAAGCAAGCACTCCGGGAGATCAAGATCAACACGGAACGGTTGGGAAAGCCAATGCAGCCAAGCAAACTGGCACTAGCTTCGTCGCCGGTCTTCCTCAACAAAAGCAATATGCACGATACCAGTTATGCCACACCTATAACGAAAGTGCCGGGGCCTACTGGTGTGAGTTTTAGCAGTCTAGCCAAGAGCCAGAGCACTCCGGAAAAGCCAATGGAAGAAGCAAAAGAGGAGAAACCAAAGGAAAACGAACAGAAATGGAGTCATATTGAACAAGGCTCGGTGAATAGTTATACAAACGAGCTCAAGGAGGCTACGTCATATGTTCAGGAGGTTCTAGGCTCGCGATATCAATCACTGAACGATGATCTGGATGGTCTCTTGACTGGTTTTGTTGCCGAGATGCCGGATGATGAGCTGGAGATGACCATCAAGGAGTGGATCTATCACCAGGCGGATCAGGCGTCGCGACTTGTGACCAACAAATCTGAGCAGATGTTACGTGATTTCCAAGACAACTCGAAACGCGCGCTCGAAGTTCTTGAGAGTTTGCCTGTAGTGGACGAAATGGATGTTACAGATGACGGTGACGATAACGATATAATTTTTTAGCGGGCATAGCGAGAGAAAATAACAAACAAAGGAAAGCAAGAAAGATCTGTGTACTTGTATGTTTTTGTGAATTATACGATAGCCAAGTGATGGGATGGGAAGTATGTGGCATAGATTGTTAAGAAGAGGAAGGAAGGAGCCAAGTGTTGAAAAATAGGAGAAAAAAATTACACGGCAGTGCTGACGCCAACTTTTGATAAAGATTGCCTGTGTAAGGGTGTAAAGCCCAAGTAAAATGCGAGAGTGATAGAAAAGTGTAAAAAAAAAAAAAAAGTCTTGATGGCGTCAATGATTGAAAAGGGCGAGTTGAAGGTTTTAGACAAGCAGATAACAGGTTTTTTGTGACAAACCACCAGCGTCAGGGCGAAAAACAGAGAGGAGACGAGGCTGCCAGAGAGCGTTTTTGAGAAGCGGAAGACGTATTATTTCAGTGGCTTGTGTTTGGCTGTGTTAACAATTAGGATTTGTTAGGTGTGTGTTTATTATCGGAGGGCCCTTGTTGTTTAGCGTGGTTTCCGTTGCATTGAGACAGAAGGCATCAAAGACACGACTTTGGGATATCTGTAAGACACGCAACGATCAAATAGCACAGAAATTAGGTGCAAGTGTTGACAAAAAATGAATACTCCGGACCAGCCTAATACAAACTCGTCATCGCTGGAGTCGGTTTCGTGCATTGGGTCGCACGTCTTGCCGGCAACATCAAGAAAATCTTCACATAGAACAAGGAGGGAAGATCATGTTGGTGGAGTGAACCATCCAATTGTGGTGAGCGACGACCACGAAATGGATGACCCAGATACAGATAATGAGCAACACGCGAGAAAGCTGCTTTTGAGGTCAAAAGCGCGTTCCTCTTCGATATCGCTGGGTTCCCGGGCCGGTATGCACAAGAAGTACGTTTTGAATGCCCACAGAGGTCCAATTGGAATATTACCACCTGAGATTTTGTGCGTGATATTCTCATACTTGAATTCGAAGTCCGATTTGATCTCGGTGGCGTTGACGTGCCAATATTGGGCCAACTTGATTATCGAGTTGATTTGGTTCAGACCTGGGATTTCCTCTCGCAAGGTTTTCGAAAAATTGAGCAACGTGATGAAAATGCCGAGAGATGAAACATCTTGGGATTACCGCCAATACATCAAGAGACTCAACCTGTCTCTGGTCCCACACCTCGTGACAGACGCTGATATCAACCTTTTTGTTGGAGCTACGAATTTGGAGAGAATCACCCTTGTCAATTGCTCTAACATTGGCCATGAAAGCATCTCGAAGATCATTAGAGGCTGCTCCAGATTGCAATCGATAGACTTGACCGGCGTGAAGGATGTGCAGGACGATATCTACTATGAGCTTTCCAACAATTGCAAAAGATTGCAAGGTCTGTATGCCCCAGGTTCTTTCAACGTTTCCAAACCTGCGGTTTTATCACTGATTCATAACTGCCCTCTTTTGAAGCGTGTGAAATTGAGCGATTGCAGTGAAGTTGACGACGACGTGATCAACGAGCTTGTGAAGCATTGTCCCAACTTGGTTGAAATTGATCTTCATGGCTGTGAGCAGGTCACCAACGATTCTTTGCACAACTTGTTCTCCACTTTGGAGTTTTTGAAAGAGTTCAAAATCTCCAAGAACTCTCACATCACATATGAATGTTTCGAATCGAAAACAGGTGCACAGCTTTGTCTGGACAAGCTGAGGATCTTGGATTTCACACAGTGTTTGAACATCACCGACAAGGCAGTTGAGAAGGTGATCAAGCTGGCTCCGAAATTGAGAAACGTTGTCCTTTCGAAGTGTACCTCGATTACAGATAGCTCTCTCAGGGCCATCGCCACTCTGGGAAAGAATTTGCATTATGTACATCTTGGACATTGCAGCAACATTACTGACTTTGGAGCTAAGGATCTCATCAAAAGCTGTTACCGGTTACAGTACATTGACTTGGCTTGTTGCACGCAGCTAACAAACGAGACAGTATACGAGCTATCGCAGCTTCCGAGACTAAGAAGGATTGGGTTGGTGAAATGTGCGCAGATCACAGACGAAGGAATTCTGGCGTTGGCCACCAATGCAAGAAACACAGATGATACTTTGGAAAGAGTCCATTTGAGTTACTGCATGAACCTCACGATATACCCAATCTACCGGCTACTGAAAGCTTGTCCGAAATTGACTCACATCTCGCTTACGGGAGTGTCACACTTTTTGAGGCCTGACATTACACAATTTTGCCGTGAACCGCCTCAGGAGTTTAATTTGCATCAAAAATCCATTTTTTGCGTCTTCAGTGGTGAGGGCGTAGCTCAGTTGAGAAACCACTTGCTTCAACTTTTTGAGACCCCTCAAGACCCTGAAAGAGAGGCTGCGGAGTTGCTGGACATCATTGCTGCCGTGATTGAAGGAGTGGACGATATCAATGACAGTATAGTGAATGGCGATGCAGTTCAAAGGGAGCAACTGAGATTGTTTGTTGACACCTTGGATCATTTTATCAACGACTTCCATGGCTTGAATGTACCAAGGGCGCACTTGGAGCTTTTTGGAAGATGTGTTTTCACGAGATTGCCTGCAGAGCATGTTCCAAGAATACAGAGATTCTTCCAAATGTTGCAAAACCATCCACGACAAGGGCCTCAACAACCAAGAATGATGCAGCAGCAACCACAACCACCACAACAGCAAACTCATCAGGGACAACTCGGCGGAGGAGCTACTGGAAGACTTCAAGAACCACTCATTCGCACTAGACAAAATACTAGGAGAACGCTTCAACCTTTGCAAGGTCCTGGTACGATTCCTGCCGCAAATCCTGTTGCTGTGCCCCAGTTCAGACCGATTGAAACCGAATTGTTTCAGCCTGCGACTGTGAATCTGGTGAACGATGATGACGATGAGGTTATGGAAGATTTATGAGTGCGTTATTAGTTGAACGGTGTTTCACGTCCTGGGAGTTTAACGAAGTTGCTTGCTTGTCCGCTTTTTTTTCTTTATTTTAATTGTTTTATTCATATTCAATATTTGATTCTTTATATCTATATATATACGACTGATATTTTATGCTGTCGTGACGAAAAAAGGTGCAGTTTTATTATGCTGTGGCATCGCCAGCCATATATAAGTTTTCTATGAGGGAGCCATCGACTGTTCTTGTGAATTTAGTTTGGAATGTTCTATAGTGCACGATATCCACGAGGTGGGATTCCAGATAGTTCATGAGATAATTGAGTTCTTTCAAGATCTCGGCATTGATTTCAGGATCAAAAAGCATCTGTCTTGGTTCACTTTTCAAACCAAAGTTTTGCTCAATGAGATTTTCTAGATTGAGGAGCCGGAGATTCTCAATGAATTGAGCCACGTATTTGGTGACCAAAGCCGATTTCGAGGAGGAGGAAATGAAGTCTGTGGTGTTGAACTCAATTGAGTTGATCCACTCTTCGATGACGTTGAGAAGTGGCTTTTGTCCCTTGTCTGTTGGGTTGAGTTTCTTGTAGAGTTCTAGCGCATTGAGTACTCTTGAGTTTGTCTTTTTTTGGTGAAATCTCCAATAAAAGCTCTTTGCGTAGGAATTCTCGGTGACAAGTGGACCCAAAGGATTTGACTGCTGTGGGTGCTGAGCGATGTGTTGCTGTGCCGATGAATTAGGCCTGACAGACATGAATCTCAAAGTCTTGAATTTCAAAATACTCCCACCCCCTGTTGGCGTAGACACGGGGTCAATAACACCCCCTGTTATTGAGGATTGTTCCACGAGCCGTGGAACCATGCCAAAGACAGAACAAATGGGGTTGATGAGGTAGCGAGAAAGATGGTTGTAGATCTCATAGCCGCGGTCTGGTTCCTTTTGGTAAGGCGAGTCGAACCTGGAGTTGAATTCGTCGTAGCTGTCGGCGTAGCAGCCTCCTGGTAGAGCGCTCGCATGGCTGCTGGCGGTTGCGTCGGTGTTGGCTGCTACCGCGATGCTGCCACGAGGGTTTGGGTCTTGTGATGACATAAAAGAAGGGAAGAGAAGAAGAGAAAAGCGTCGGGAGTACGCGCCGGGACCGTTAGCCAAGAAACTGAGCGAGGAAGGTGGGATGCAAACTGCTATTAGGGAGCACGAGGGAACACGCGTTCTTACACGGGGAGAGAGAGAGATACGGGAACTTTCAGAAAAAAAAAAAAAGTCACCCAAATCAATCCAAAGACAGAAGTATTTGGTGTCCGAGATTGGAGATTGGGGGTTCGGGGGATACGGGAGGGGGGTGCGAGACGAAAAAGGGAGAAGGGAGGTGTACAAAAAAAAAAAAAAAAAAAGGGATCAGCTTCGCCAAGCGCCGGGGAAATAAAAACGTATAAAATTTCGAGAGCAATAACCGCTGGACTACTCGACCGCGGGGAGCCCAAGTCAGGACGATCGACGCGAGATTTTTTTCCTGTCGCACAAAACAGAAAACCGGCCAGCTGCGCCTCGCGCTACCGAGATTGGCTCCGGCGCTTGCTGCCGCAGGCTGCCGATGCGCGCCGCAGGCTTTGTACGCAGGCTTTGTACGCAGGCTCGCGCAGGCGCCACCGCCAGCAGTGGCGTGTGTGGGGTAAACGAGGGAAAAATTGAGACATTCCCGGCAGAACCGCGTTGGAACAGATGCACGACCAACGGCCGGGCCGGCGACCGACATAAAACAGAGAAGGCGCAGGGAAGTGCCGGGCGGCGCGGCGCTGCGCGGCGTGATTCCCCAGCGATGGGGAAGGGGGGACCACACCGGGGCCACCGGGGGCGCCGGGGAAGGGAAACTTTGGGCGCCCCCGGTGGGTTGGTTTTTTCTTAAGAGTTAATTTTCAAGGGAAATTTTGTTTTGTCTTGTGTTTTGTTCCACTTATGCTCCTTAATCTTTTTACAATTGAAGCAAAACCTCGTATTTCAGAGCTCCAGAGTGCTCCCAGCGTTGCTAGAAGTATAGATCCAACCAACAACTGAGTGTGGGCCTTGAAGATACGCATTTTGTTGGACAGACGTGGTGTGACCTTCTTGCTCTTGCCAGCACACATCACCAATGATTCAGCCTCCGCTAGGAAACCAACCGCCGGTTGGGAGTGGGTTTTTGCACATGAATGAACAGCATATCCCGCAGTTCCACGTGGCAGGCGTGGCCAACCAGCAGCCGCTGGCACAAAGCCAACCCAATCCGCTACTGACGCCTTCCCCCGGATTGCGCTCGAATTCAGAGTTATATAGCTCAAATTTTCCGTCCGCGAACATGGGTATGGCACAGAACCGGTCGGCATCAATTGATATCACCAATTTTCTTTCGAATGAGTCTGTTTTGTCATCTTCTGTTGCAAGCGACACCCTCACGCCCAATTCCGTCGCATCCGCGTCAAATGTGGGTATCCGAACAAGACACAGATCTGGAACACTGCCATCAAAATTGAACGGCAGCAGCGGAACTGGTGGTGCTTCCACAACAAGCAACTCCAACACGCCCCTCCTGCCACCTGACAACAATCCACTCAACCTGAGCATAAGTCCCGGTCTCGATGCAGTTTTCGAGGACTCCTCACAGATCCTCGGCCAGCCTCAACCGCAGCCAAGACTCAGATCCGGCTCCATTCAAAGCTCTATCTGGTCCGACGGACTCGGTTCGTTGAATCAGCAGGACAATGCTTCTCCGGCTTTGTTGTCAGCTGGTAACGTGATGTTCAACCAGCAGCATACCGCCCAGCAGCATATCCCACAGTTGAACATTGATCTGGATTCGATGGTCTCTCCGGCCACCTCGGCAACTACGAACGCTACCACCACTCCTCCTAACAGAGTTAGGTCCTGCTCTGCGAACCACATCTTGTTTCCCTCATCCGACAAACATTACTTACAGCAATACGCGTCAATCAGAGAGGAGTATGCTCAGGCTAACACCTCAGTTAATAAACTACCTTCGCCTCAACAGCAGCAGCAGCAGCAGCAGCAGCAGCAGCAACAGCAGAAGCCACCACAGAACTCGTTGCATTTGTTGTTTAGCGAAGTGAACGGCAGACCACGTTCTCAGAGCTATGCTGCGGGATTTTCTGTTTCGGACAACATTAATACGGACATCTTTGGAAACACGTTACAGAAACAGCCTGTCCCTGCTCAAGCTCTTTTGCAAGACAATGTTCCTGAGGCATGCATTTCGTTGACTTCCACTCACACCAATTCATCGTTGGGCCCGACGAACACTCTGTTGTTCATTAATTTGCCTAACGAGTCCACTTTGACTAACGCATCAAACTTTCACAGGATGCTTAGTCAGTTTGGTTTAATCATTTCCGTCAGAGTGATTGTTTGCAACGAAAATAATGATCTAGTTGTTGTGGCCGAATTTGGCGACGTTGAAAGTGCGATGAGGTGCAAAAACAAAATGAACTATCAAGAGCTGGTTCCTGGACTCAGCTGCATAATTTCGTTTGCAAAGATTTTGTCTTTGCAGGACCCTCAACAAAGACCAGCTATTGCTCAGAAGCCGGACCTGCAGTTTTCTTTTCCCCAGTCACAACAACCGCTTCAATCCAACCATGTGCAACAATCGTCACAACCACAATCTCAAGTGCTTACTCCTGCACAGCAACCTCCTTCTCAGTCGCAGCAGCCAATCAGAGCGGCTGATATACCGGTAATCACAACCTCGTCGGATGAGCCAAAGAAGGAATCCTCAAACGGGGGTCAGGTTAAACTGACGACTCTGAGCGACAAGGTTGAGGCTTACAGATCTGTTTTGTCAAGTGTTGTTTCGAAAGTGCATTTGAGCGAGAGAGAAATGTTGCACTTGAGATTACTCGTTTCGAAAGCTTTAGAATACCCAGCAATCAAAGAAAAGAACTTGGGAAAACTACCAGATCCTGCAGCTGTGAGACATTTTGACACACCAAGATTACGGGAGATCAGGAAACAGTTGGATGCCAATCAATTGTCAAAGTCAGACATTGAAGAGCTGGCTTTGGCAATGGAGGATGAGTTGCCCGAACTCGCTTCTGATTACTTGGGCAACACCATTGTTCAAAAACTGTTTGAAGTTTGTGATCTTCCTATCAGAGATTCTATGATCAAAATTCTGACTCCGTATTTCGCTCAGACCGGTGCTCATAAGAATGGTACTTGGGCTGCTCAAAAGATCATCAACACCATTGCCACAGACAGAGAAAAATGGCTAGTCTCTGAGTCCTTGAGACCATACTGTACTCAGTTGTTCAACGATCAGTATGCAAACTATGTGATTCATGGTGTTCTCAATTTTGGTCAGCCATGGAACGATTTCATTATCGAAACCATGATGAGCACTTTTATGGAGATCTCGAGAAACAGGTTTGGAGCAAGAGCCATCAGAACTTGTTTGGAGAGCGAGTCAATTTCCAAAGAGGCGATTGTTGCTATCGCGGTGTGTGTCTTGACTTGGTGTTGGGATTTGATTACTGATGCAAATGGGTCTCTGCTGATCACGTGGCTTTTGGATACATGTCAGCTGATTGAGGACCGTCATTTGATATTGGCGAATATTCTTGTGCGCGGACAAGAAAATTTATTGAGACCGCAGTTGATTCTAGGCCAATTTCAAAACTCCATCGAGCATGAGGATCATGACGGTATGAACCTAATTAAGGTGTGTTGCTCGAAGCTGGGAAATCTGAGTGTACTCAAGTTACTTAACTACAGAGGGAATTTGAAAGCAAGGGATTTGATTCTTGGAGAGATTTTTGGTGATGAATCAGTGGTTGACGATGGATCGGAACATGTCAATGATCCATCGAAATTGGAGAACTTGAAGAGAATTCTGATTGATCGGTCATCAAATGGATCCACGTTCATCTATAAGATTCTTTCGATTCCAACCATTGACACTGAGATGAGACGGAAGTTGTCTGTCAGGATCAGATATGTTCTTCAGGATTGCAACCTAATTTCAGGTCACCAATACAAGAGACTTTGCGAAGAAGTGGGGTTGAAAGTTCAACACCAACGGTCGCTGTCTGCAGTTGCGAGAAAGAAGAAGTCGAGATCGAGATCGAACTCGACAAATGCGTCTAATGGCAGCAACGGCAACCCGGTTGCTAGCAATGGCAACTCTACTGCGGCCACGAGCAACACGAGCGCGAGCGCGAGCGCAAGCGCGAATGCAGCAGACAACGGGTTTGGTCTCCACCTTGGTGGAGGAGTGAGCGGTTTGTCTGTTTCGCCAGGATGTGTGATTGGAGCACCGCAGTTGAACTCCCATTCGATCTTTCCGACCCTGAACCAGCAGGCGCCTCAACATGAATTGCAACAGCCTATACCGACGAGCGTGTCTAATCTTTTCAAGTTCCAGCAACAGCAGCAACAGCAGCAACAGCAGCAGCAGCAACAGCAGCAACAGCAGCAACAGCAACAGCAACAGCCACAACAACAACAACAACAACAACAACAACAATCATCTAATCTAGATTATGACCTACTACTCAGACAGCAATTAGAAAAAATGTCGCTCAATGAGCCTAATAAATTTGGTGTTTCTTACTCTAATGAACAACACGGCACTCAGCCCAAGCAGCACCTGTCTACCCAGCCATCACAGCACGAGCAACAGCTCTTTTACTGAATACCTTATCATAACGCCCTAATGTTTGTTCTTTATTTCATTTTTTTGTTGATAAAAAAGAAAAGTCCTCATCCTTCTACTATACTCATTATTAGTTTTCAAACAATATGTTCATACTAAAGATAATATACGTATTGAAACAAATCAGCCTTATACAGAAGCAAAAACCTACTCTTCGTCACTGTCTTCCTCGGCCTCTTCAAGCCATTTGAGGAAAGGCTTTGCGGCTTTTCTCACTTTCTTGGAAACGTCTTTTGGAACGTATTTCTTGCTCACGTGAGTTCCCCAATCTTGAATAATCTCCTCCGAGACCAAGTCGTTATCGTAAAGAGCCATGAGAATTTTTGGGATGGACTTGATCAGATCGGTGTGGCTGAGACCAGCAAGTCTCTCGATACCTCCGAGCAACGATTTTTCGTGCTTGGCAGACGTCACGAGCTTTCCGAGCAAACCCTTGTGGTTTTCGATTTGCTCAACAATGTTCTCATCAAACAGAACTTGAGCCAACACTTCGATTGTCTTTGGATCGGAGATGATGCCGAGTTCCGAACCCTTTCTGAAGATTTCAACGTCGTCTGGCAGTTCCTCAGACTCCAAGAGCCACTCGCCGAACTCTTCGTATTTCTCGTTAATGCTGTCGCTCAAAGTGAGACCCTCGAGTTCTCTGGCTCTGGCCTTGACGGCCTCTTCGGACATGTCGACTGCCCAATCGTCGTCGTTGACCACCACTTTTTGCGAAGGAGGAGCCTCCGCGTCGCCGAGGCCGGGCGTGGAATCGTCAGCGTCGTCATCCTGGCCGATCTTTTGTTTCTCGGCAAGGTCCGAGATCGACTTGCCCGCACCAACCACGTTAGCCGACGCAGTGGCGGCCTTTTTGGTCTTTTTTGGTGGGTTTTTCACTATGTAAGTAGCCAATTTCAATCTAGGGTCGATCTTCGTCACTTTACCGCAAGCTTTGCAGTCTCTGGTCAAGGTGTCATCTTTGGCGATGTTGATTTCTGTTTCTGGGTTCTTGCACGATGGACACAGAACAAACTTGTTGATGAACCCATCCAAACTGTCCTGCAACTTGTTGGCGTCGTGTTGTCCGTTGATCAAAAACCGCTCTGTGTCGTCGTTGATCGAGGTCTGGGCTCCAAGCTCAAAACCAAAGTATTTGATCACGTATGCGGTTGGTCTGGCCAGCGCACGGGCGACCTCGGCCGCGTTCACCACGTTGGTCTTGATACCGTTACCTCTACCTTCGATCTTGGCCTGGATAGGAGGCATCTTGTACCGGTAAAAAGGGTCATGGTTTTCTCTGCAGATGTTGATCAGCGACATGTTGGCGGAGCTGAGGGGAAAATGCTGTTTTCGAAGATGTTGTGCGATTTGCCACTGATCTGAGTCGAATGATATGTGCCAACTAGAGACACAAAAAGGAGTTTTTTTTTTTTCTTGTCACTTTCCACTTCATCATGAAAAATTTTTTGGTGGGAAGAGGAAAAAAAAAAAAGTCAAAAATACTGTACAGTGAGAATGAAAAAATTAAAATCACAACATCCGTGCACCGGGAAGGTGTGTACAACTTAACTCATTTTCCATTATCACCACCTCTAATCAATCAAAAGTAAACCTAAAGTCCTACAAACAGCCTATAGCAAACAACGCGCCTACAGCGAGCGGGCCACAAGCTTCTGGGTGGTTCTCAGAGCCTCAAACTTCACGTTCGAGTTTGGAGAGCTCATAAGAGTCATTATCTTGGTCTTGGTGCCGGTCTTGTCGAGCGTCTTCACCACCTCAGGCAAGACTTTGATCAGCTGACTCACGTCAAAACACACAATTGCTTGGTTCAGGTACTGTTGCTCGATGTCTGCGGACGGAGAGTCCAACAGGGCAACAAGCGTGCGCAAGAGCTTCCAGTTGTTCTCCTTGAACTTCTCAGCATTCTCGACCCAAAACTCCTCCGACTTGTGCGATGGGGACCAGCTCAACTTGGTGGATTTGAGCTCGGTCTCGTACTCGTCAAACGTGGTGAGAGTCGTGACTGCCTCTTGCAAGATCTCCAACAGGCTGTCGAGGTCGGTCTTGAGCTCCTCGTCGGCCCACTTCCGCTCTATCAGTTGCTTTGTGATCTCAAGTCCCTTTGCCAACAAGAACTGCTTCACCAGTTGGTCGCGGCCGGTCTCGACACTCAGGAGGTTCAAAAGAGCACCAACTGAGAGCCGCACGATTTTCTCCTTCACTGCGTCTTTTGCCACCGTATAGAGCATGCCCACGAGCTCCGTGTAGTTCTGCTGGATGTCGAGAAGAGCCTGTGGAATGAAGGTCAATAACCAGATTGACATTGTCACGTAGTACTTCATCTG
Organism: Ogataea henricii; assembly: GCA_003705115.2. NCBI lineage: Eukaryota > Fungi > Ascomycota > Pichiomycetes > Pichiales > Pichiaceae > Ogataea > Ogataea henricii. The sequence goes on from PPHT02000006.1 coordinate 235,589, forward strand.
CAGTTCCCCTCTTCTCTCGCCAAAGATCTTCAGCAACGGTGGGAAATACGTGGTGTGGTGGTCCCAGAAAAAAAGCCTGTATTTTTTGATGGAAAGAAGCTCCTTGAGCAGCTGGATGGACAAGAAATTGAGGTCCAGCTTGGTCGAGGAGAGCAGTTTGGTGAGAAACTCGAAAAGTGGCGACAGAATCTTCTCCTTCCCCGTGTAATCCTCGTCCTCATCGGTCAAAAGGAGCGTGAAAACATACGCAGAACTGAACTTGATCGACTCATCGTCAGATTCAAGTAACTTCACCAACGGCTGGTACGGAAGAGAGGAGTCTAGATGCGAGATGTTGAGGATGTTCTTGGCAAACCTCGATTGTGGCGCCACCAGCGTGTCTATCAGCGAGACAAGAACAAACCGCACAATGTCGTCGTGTGGCGCTTTCGACAGCAGCGAAACAATCTTGGTGGCGTAGTAGTCTGCATTCTTCATGACATAGTTGGCCTTATCTTTGACTTCCGAGAATTCGGTGAGTTTCTTCAGACATTCCGCCTCCTCCGCCGTTAAATAGTCGGCCCTCACACAGCTGTCCCAGCCAATTGCTCTGGTTCTTGCATTCGAGACGATATCGTTGATGGTATCACCTTCCAGTTTGAATTGCGACTGTTTACCATGTTAGAATTTGTTTGTGACAGGGGAAGTACGCGTTGAAACAACTCACCAGTTGGAGCTCCACAGTCATCTTGAAGAAGTCTATACGCCGACGCTGCTCTCCAATTGATCCCAACGGACAGTGAACGATGACAAACGACGGTTAAGTGCTGCTGCTGCAACAACCAAACTAGCTGTATCTTTTTGGGTAAATTTTGGTTTCGCACAGCAGTTGTATTTTTTTTTTTCTTTCTTCCTTGATCGTCAGGCCGGGTAAAATCAAAACAGAGCAGTTACGCATACATTACATAATCATCTTAACCAACCACCATGTTCACCACCTGCTTTGGGAATGGATCCTTCTTGCTCAAAACCACAACGCGATTGCCGTGGGAAATGTAGCCTTTCACAAGACCTTGGTATATCAGACTCGCGAGTCTCGATTCAATCTCGTCGAGCAAGTACTCTCTGCCAGAGCTCACTTCCAAACCGACTTTGAGCAGATTCAGGTCCAACTGGTGCTGCTTGCAACTCAGAAACACCTTCTTGAACAGTTTGAGCTCGACAAACGGACGTAATCGCAAGTAGATCGAGTAGATTTTCTTTCGGAGCAGTAACCGCTCGAGACTGGCGAGCTCGGTGTCAAAGGTGGTGAGGTCTCCGACCCGAATACTGTAGAACAGATTGTAGAAAACCTGCAATGAAGAGTGTCTGGCCCACAGCTGCGCGCTGGGCAGTTTCTTCTCGAGAAGAAACTTGATCGGTAGTAGAAGGAGCAGAATCGCTTGCTGCTGTTGTTTGCAGTCCTGGGGACACGAGTTGAGCGCTGTTGTCAAATGTTTGTTGGCAGAAACAAGGTCGTCTTGCATGCAGAATATGACACCATTGTAGTAGTTAAAGTTCACCAGATGCGATTTCGGAGAAAGTTCCACGCTGGGCAGGTTTGGTGCCTTGTTCAAGACTTTGGCAAGGTTACTGGCAGCCTCGAATTTCTCAAACTTGAAGTAGCATTTGAAGAGCTCGTTGGCAAAAAAATAGACATGGTTTTTTTTGGACTCTTTTTTCGATCCAGACTTGTCTGTGAGACAGATTTTGAATGGTTTTTGGAGCACATCGACAAGTCTTTCGGACAACGTGAGCGAGTCTCCCTTCAACTTGACTTCGTCGCCTTGCATCTTCAGGTACATGCACACGAGCTGCCGGAGTTCAGACGTTGCCGTGCTCAATGCCGGACAGATCCAGCTGGTCTCTTGCTGGGCACATTTCACGAGCGATTGAACGAGCACAACGGACTGCTCGATGGCGATTTCGAGGTCCGAGTCCACCAGGAAAGCCTTTATAATCAAGCAGTGCGCGGTGATGGTGTTTGCCCAGTTTTTGCGCTGGTCTGGGTCTGCGACGGGTAAATATGTCTCGGGCGGGATCGAGGCTAGAAACTGGTAGTAGTCTTTTTTCGTTTGGAGGAATTCTGGCTTGTAGAGAAACGAAATGGACGAAGAAAGAAGACGACCATCTTTGTTGACAATCGAAACTCCCACTTGATTTAGAAAATCCACATACGACATGGCGGAGTGGATGTTGTCGGGGAATTGTGGAGAGTTTGAAGGGCTGATTGAGTCGGTTTTTTTTTGTAGATTATAATGAGAAAAAAAAAGATGGAGAGGAAAAAAAAACAAAAAAGTAATCGTGGCTGGTGTGCTGTGGCGTAGTTACGGTGGCTGGTGCAAATATCTAAACTCTGTTTTTTTTTTTTTTGTTTTTTTTTCAGGCTGTGCGTGTTTTGATACTTCCATTTTCGTCACTACTTGCAAGTCTAAAAAGAGCTTTATCGAACTCAGACTGTGCCTCTTGCAAAAAAGGACTCGTCAACTGGAACCAACACTCCCCACTCAATTGCACATGTTCTAACAACTGACAGCTGCTGCGCCACTAAAATGTCCACCGAAGACCCTATTCGCAAGTCCAAGCTCACCAAAAAACAATCTCTCTCTATACTTTCTGGATCGTCGCTAAATAGGCTGAACCATGCCCCATCCTCACAGTTCGAAAAACCAATCAAAGAACGACTGGTGAGCGAAAGCACCGGGCTGATCAAGTTTGCCCTGCACAAACATGCAGAGACCCCTGAAGATCAACCGGAAACGACTCCTTCGCAGCTGCCTAATGAGACAGACACCCAGCACAACTACGCCCTCGAAGAGCACGAGAAACTCGGACTACCCATTTACGTGCCCATCACAGACGCAAACGATACAGTGACAAAAACAACCACCAGAGCAGACCCCGCTCTTGACCAAGAGGCAGAAAAGTTGCTGTATCAACTTGCTTCCAAGCAAAGAAGAGCGATGGAATTGAAGGAGGAACTGGAACTCGTGGAAACGGAAATGAAGGGCCTGGAATCCCGCTACAAAGACCTGGTTTTGAACGCTGCGAAATCGCCTTCGTCGAGTTCTGCTTCCTCGTTGACAGGGTCCTCTCCTTCGAAAAAACAGTCAATCATGAATTTCAGGGCCTTGTCACGTGACGCAAACCAAGATGTCACCTACAACAACATTTCAAAGACAATCAATACGTTCACCAACAACTTGAGCAACAGCGAGCTGGTCAACAAGGGGAAGTCCCTGTTCGAGAACTTCAACAAGGAAAACGAGAAGTGGCTCACAGAGCTCAACACCCGTGCCCAGAAATTTAAGTTGGATAACAAACAGGGACAAGAAGAAGCAAACGCTGTTCTCAAAAAGTTCTTGCCAGCCAAGTTTGCTCAGTGGCCTGCTCTGCAAACAGATAGCTCGTCCAACGTGAAACTGTCGCTCAACAACATCTTCAACCCGCGGCTCAAGCCAGAAAGCCTGATTGCAGACCAATCCCAGATGGCTGACGCGTCGATAGCTGATTTCGATCACTCGGAGTGCGACAACTTCGATGAAAGCGTTTTGACCAGCCCGTACAAACAAAAACGCCAGAGCTCGCCGCTTCGAGACGACAGGACCATCCTCGAGCAGTCCGACTACTCAGACGGAGAAGAAAACTACGGCAGCGAGCCTGTTCCGCTCGAGATATAACTAATTCATACCAGACGTTGGCCGTGTCACGTGACACGAGTCCCGCTTTTATCTCTAGATTCGCACCAACAATCAAAAATTAAAATTTTTTTTATTTTTCTTCAAGCTCATTGATCCGCACGGACCTTAAAAGTCCTCCGTAAATCATATATTTTGCGTGCACCAGGACCACATGCCCATAAGAAGTGACCTCGGTGTTGCCTCACAAGGATCTGCTGTCACCCAATGGGTCTCGGCTCTATAAGCCTTGTTGAAAAAATCTGCCCAATTGATCGATAAATCCCGCATTTTAGTCACGTCTGTATGGAGAAACGGGATCCAAACAGATAACCGGTTGCATGAGTGGAAAAAAAAAAAAAAAAAATAGTAAAAAAAAAACACTGCGAAGTCATAATTTTAATTTAGAAATTTCAGATATTATTTTTTTTGACAGATTGCTGCCGTTCATAATAGCACTGGTAAGAGGTGTTTGTGGTACAATTTTGTTTGTAGACAATAGATAACAGAAAAAACAGTAGATTGAGGAAAGTAAATGAAGCAAACATAAACTAAACACACGTAAAACACGGCTCACTATGCCAGGTCACCAGACGTTTTGTATTCGATCGAAATGATTTGATTAATTTTAAGCGGTTTGTCTTTGGTACTCCTTGGTCATGTCAGCGTCCGGAATAGAACCACACACAGTCTCAACCATGATACCGGTGACAAGGTATGGGTCAATGTTGGAGGCAGGTCTTCTGTCCTCAAAGTATCCGTAACCTTCGGCTTGAACAGATCTTGGGATTCTGACAGAAGCACCTCTGTTGGCAACACCATAAGAGAAGTTCTCCATCGAAGCAGTCTCGTGTCTACCGGTAAGTCTTTGCTCGTTATCGTCACCATACAAGGCAATGTGCTCCTTGTGTCTCTTCGAGAGCTTCTCGATAGCAGCCTCGATGTACTTCATTCCACCTGGAGCTCTCATAGAAGCGGTGGAAACGTTGGTGTGGCAACCAGCACCATTCCAGTCTCCCTTCAGCGGCTTTGGGTGGAAAGTCACCTTGACACCAAATTCTTCAGCAACTCTGTTGAGCAAGTATCTGGCCATCCACAGCTCGTCACCCATCTTGATACCGGTACATGGACCAACTTGGAACTCCCATTGCGATGGCATAACCTCGGCATTGATACCCGAGATCGTCACACCGGCATGCAGACAAGCTCTGTAGTGAGCCTCAATCACGTCTCTGGCATAAACCTTGCCAGTACCCACACCACAGTAGTATGGACCTTGTGGGGCTGGGAAACCCCCCTTTGGCCAGCCGTAGATGGAGTTGTCGACAGGATCCAAAAGAGTGTACTCTTGTTCGAGACCAAACCAGATCTCCTCATCCTCGTGAGCAGTCATGAGCTTGTTGCACTCGTGTCTGTGGTTGAACTTGTTTGGAGTACCGTCGTTGTTCCAACACTCGGTCAGAACAATGATGTTGTCACCCTTTCTGAATGGATCTGGGTAAAAGGCAACAGGTCTCAGATACACGTCAGAGTTGTCGCCTGGAGCTTGACCAGTAGACGAACCATCAAAGTTCCACTCTGGAAGCTCAGACAGTTTCGTCACCTTATCGGACAGAGTTCTGCACTTGGATCTCATGTCACCGCTACCGTCAATCCAGACGTATTCGGCCAAAACCTTTCCGCGTTGGTCCAAGTCAAGATACTTGGCCAAGGTGGCGCTGTGCTCTAAAATCGAAATTTCTTGAACCATGATGTATGTGTGTTTGTGTGTAGTTTGTTTGATTTGGAAAGGTGATAACCTCCTCCTCTAACTGTTTGAAATGAAAGAAAGCAAATTTCTCTTTGGAAAAAACTCTTTAAAAAAAGACAAAAGGGTTTTTTTTACGTTTCTATCGCCTTGTTCAAAGTGGATACTAATATATCTTTATACTCTTTGTGTGCAATGACCGCAGATGCAGCATTTTTTTTTATTACGCCTATAAATTGGGTGCTGTTTGCGAGTTTGGAACACAATACACGACGTTTTGGCAAAATCCGGAAACTACAAAAAGAAAAAAGCATGAGAAAAACCTCGCGGTAAGCGCTCTCTTGCCCGAACGGGACGTTTCCGGTTTCCGACGCAGTCTTCAAACTTGTCGCTTGCAGCCTGGTTACCCAATTATATCTACAACAGACAATAGAACTAGTAGTTCCGCGGATAGCGCGTTCTGGTGTAGAGTGCCTGGCGTCACTATTGCCGTTGTAAATTTGCACAAAGGCGTGAGCATGTGAATTGAATGAATGACTCAGTCGGAAAGATTGACGCGTTCAGTACGGCAATCTAGCCAGACTCGAACGTTTTTTTGGTTTTTTTTTTTTTTTTCCCGAAGCGTCGGTAACGCCTTCCCTTGTTGCTCATTGCAGCCCGGGGATACAAGGACCGCGATGAGTGAGTGAGTCACTAGGGCGTGGGAAAGAAAAAAAAAATTTAGTGGGTGCTCTGCGCGTGTCCTAATTTTTTTTTTCCCTCTTCTTCCTTCCCCCACCACCACCCCACTCCCCACAGTTTGAGAGGAGCGTGTGGCGCAGCACATTTGTTTTGTGGCGGTGCAACGAAACCAAAGAATCTCTGTCTCACCCCTCCCCCGCCGTGGTGTCCAAAAAGAAAAGACGATATAGTGAGTGGTACAAACAGGTATTCACTATCGTCGGACAACTTGTAAGTAGTCCACCACTAAGCGAGGGTTCTAAAGTCTTCCGAATCTTATCGGCACCGCACAACGCTGGGATTTACTGCCTCAGTTCCGTCCGACCTTCATACTCTACCCTTACATGGTGCTGCACTGCATGAAACCTATGCAGGGTGTGTCTTGGTCCACCCAATACTTACAAATTCCGGTCATCTGATTGGTCTTGTGCTGCTGCTGCACGCCTTGTCCGGACTTATATGTTGGGTGCCCCCAAAGGATTCCGGTATCGACGGTATCCGGCTACGCATCGCATCTTGATAATTCGCCGCTGCATCTATCAAGGGAGAGACTCCGCAGACATTTTTGGGGAAGAGGAATCTCAACTACTCAGATGAGAGGATCAACCTGACGCGGTGGCCCCCGAGATCTCACAAGAGCATGCTTTCACTACGGTCAATGCGAAGCCCATCTACGGTGTTGGTGCCCAATTATCTTGCACTGGTGATGCAGCACCACACACACCCACACTCAGACTCACTAAAATAATTTCACCCCCCCCTTTTTGGCTTATCTTTCTGATTATCTCCAGGGCAGTCCGAAAAAATTAAAGAGAAAATAAATTGATAAACGGAAAGAAAAACAATCTGCTTACCTAAGATGTTATTTCATCCGCCTTGTCGTGCACGGGCCAGGCGTGGGGCCAGTTTTCTCCCCAAACGGGAAATATGTCAACAAAGGTATACATTAAACAAAAGTAAACACAGCTCTGAGAAAATCATTTTAGACAAGGGACTAATTTGAAAATTAGAAAAAAAAACAAGAAGACAAGACAGTTTGTTTTGACAAGTCGTTTTACAAGTGTAGTGCAACTTCGCTAGGTTTCCCACCGTTGTTTTTCTTTGTTTGTTTCCAATACCATTGAGCTGTTTTTGAGAATCTGTTTCTTGTTGAAGCCTGTTGCACATACTGAAGAGGACAATACAACATGAGTGTAAACACTCCCCGTCTTGCGGACAACGAGGACTTTGTCGCAGAGAGCCCATCCCGTGAGAGTGACTCGCTCATCAGCACATCTGGGAAAAACGCCGAGGACATTTTCAAGTTCGCCAACCAGTCTGTGGACGAGTTGCTCAAGGAAATCAAGTCGCAATCAAACAACAATCTCGTCAAGATTCCCAGCCAACCTTCCTCATCGCCACTCACTGAGCCACTGAAATTGGACTCCAAGACTCTACCAAGAGAACCGGCCGGTTACAGCGACTCGAACGACTCGGACGACTCGGACGACTCGGGCGATTCGCACGACTACGACGGTGATGCAGAGGTTGAAGGCTCTTTCAGAACGTCGTTGATTCGTACCGATAGTCTGAGCGTGGATACGAGAAAAAGACAATTTTCCGGCCCAAGGAAACTCGAGGCGTCGCCGCTAAAGACGCCCAGAAAACAGAAAAACGTCACCATTGAACAATCGCCACCAAAAGTGCTGGAATACGAGGTGTCCAGCGATGATGCTTCGTTGGAAGAAAGTCCCGAAGTGGGAGAGGTGAGGCTTGTCGATGTTAACTGGGATAAAGTTCCATTGAAGATTGCTGGAGACTCAGAAATCGTCGGCAGGCCGCTTCCAAAGTTGCAACCTTCTGATTCGAACTTTTCGATAAAATCGATGCCGAATCTTCCTCCTCGAAACTCAAACCTTTTTGCTTCTCCAAGCGAGAAAAATGCCAACTTCTCCGATGACTCAGAGGAAACGATCGCTCTGTCGCCAATGTCGCAAGCCAATTATTCTACAGACTACTCAAAAGCTGCCGAAGAGCTTGTGGAGCAAAACAGAAAGATGAGCGTCAGCGAAAAGCTGACAGCACTGACGTTGTCTCCACCGGCTGCATTGACTTATGACCACGAGACGTATATGGAGGACTTCAAGCGCGGAGAACTGCAAGACTCGGAGGACATACAGTACAACAAACAGTATAGGGATGCTTTCAAAGAAGGACTAACCAGCACCAAGGACGAGAAGGCAGCAGAAGACCAGATCATCGAGGATCTGGGAGAACTCTACGAGACAGACATCAACAATGCTGACGGCAACAACCTCACTGTTTCGAGAAAGAGCTCTGTCAAGTCGCAGATGAGCATTAACTCCGCTGAACGGGTTCTGGAAACCAAGATTGTCAACGAGCCAGTCACCGTTACCAATCAGGAAAGCGACCAAGAGCTCCAAATTGCAAAGACCAGAGCCACCGGGACAAAAACAGAGTCCCAATCTAGTAATACCCCTCACCACCAGCACACCAGATCGACCTCACTCTCCGACACTATGGGAAACCTGTTGAAATCGATGTCTTTCACATTGAAACGGAGTTTCTCGGGGCAAGACTTGGCCGAGAGACCAAGACAGATTGCGCCAAAGGATAGACAAGTTTCGATACAAAGCACGGCCACCTCGATTTACAACGAGTCCGATTTCATTTCTGCCGAGGAAGGAGATTCCAGCTTTGAAGATGAAGGCGAATTCAAACAAAGCACCAAGCTGGAGGAATCTCATCCTGATAGCGATGTTACGATTGACCATGCTGAGGACACAGTCAACGGGGAAGTTACTGCCGAGCCGGAGTCGGTGGTGGAAGAGGTTTCTGAGACATCCAACAGCTTTGCTTCCGACAAGTTCGTTTTGCAAGTGACAAGCTTTGACGATGATCCGTATGCATTTTCTTCGGAAGTGGGGGGTGGTGACGGTTCGTTCAACTCGTCTACGTCGAAAGACTCGGTGAACGAAAAGGGAAAACGTGTTTTGAGCGCAGAAACGTCACCAAAAGAAGAAGTTTTGGCCATCTGGTCGACTCAAGAGACGTTCAAGAACTTGAACCACAAAGTTTCGCACTCATTCCAAAGTATCTGTGATCCAAGCAAGGTGAAATACGTTGTTAAAGAGGCTCATCACAAGTCTGTCAATGTTGTGTCACCGAAATCTTGCGAGTCTTCGTTCCAGCCCGAGAAGTATGTGGCGAAGAAGCCAATAATTGATACCAGTTGTGGCGATTCGGTCGTGGTGAGAGAACCGGCGGAACAAACTTTCAACAATCCTCTGAACGATTCGACGGTGGATGCGTCGCTGGCTGGAGCTCCGAGCTCGTCGTTTGCGAGCGACAAAGACAAAGAAGAAGCGTCGTCTCGCAAAGTGAGTGGTGCTGTTCCTTTGAACAAATCTTCGCGGGAAGCTACAGTTGAAGAGGAAGAGCCAGCCTCGGAGCATATTTCATTCGGGAACTCGATCCATCTTTCTGATGTTTTAAATGACGAGAAAGAGGACGATTCGTTCTTGAGCGAGTTGCAGAAATGGGAGCTTGAGCAACAAGAGGAGGAGAACGAGTTGCGGTTGGCCAACACCAACAAGGAAACTTTGGCCAACGTCTGGAGAAGAGGAACACTGTCTTCCAAGAGGACGATGACGTCGAAGAAAGAGAACGAAAACATCAAGTTTCCTCATCTTTCGGTCGATGAAGTTGAGAAATTCATGATACACAAGAGAATGGCTAGTGACGACTTCCAAATCAAGAATGCCAGCAATCACGCGAAGCTGGAGGAGTCCAGTGAGCATCGGGAACAACAAGGGCTCATGTTGAAGGTCAATGTGTTCAACGATAATGACTCTCGAAGCGTTTTCACCAACTACGAGGACAAGATTGTTCCTGATCTGTCTATTTCCACTGGGATTGCCAAGGTGCAACCCAAAGCATCGTTCCCTGTTTTCGACGATACAACTTCGAGCACCGTTGAGATTCAACACACAGCCGTGGAGAACACGAGTCGGTACGGCGATCTTGTTCCTGCGGTGAGAAGAGAGGTTGTGAAGAAAGATACCTCGAAGATGTCGCCGTTGCGGGCTGCGGATCCACGGAGAATCAATTCTCAATCGACAACGCGTGTCAAGGAGGAAAAACCTGCTGTTTCTGAGACTCCAGCTCCAGCGGTTGCAAAAGACACACGGCCTGTCGGTTCTGCTGCTGCTTCTCCTCCTGTTGAGCTAGTGAATGGCGAAAGAGGCCGGTTCTTCCTTAGATTGATGGGATTGCGCGGACTGAATATCCCGGATGTTGTGAGCAGGAATGCGAGATTCCAAGTCGTTTTGGACAACTCGATCCATCGTTTGACGACCAACTACTTTGACGTGAATTCTGCAGGATTCACGCCGATTGGCAAGGAGTTTGAGTTGATTGTGGCCGAAGGTCTGGACGTTTTCATCACTTTGAAGCTCAAATATGACAAGCCAAAGGACAGTGTTGTTCAAGTGACCGAGAAGCGCAAGGTGAAGTCGAAGAACCTTGTTGCGAGATGTTTCGGAGTGAAGGATGTGATCACGTCGACCAAGTACGTGACGAAGCCTGCTCCAAAAGACCCGTTGACGGATTTGATTGCTAGAGACGGATCGTTTGCCAAATTCCATGTTTCATTTGAGGAATTTGGACAACTTATCAAGGGCAAAGCGCGGACGTTTGCGTTGGACGGCTTCAACGAGTGGAAAACGTACAAGGACCCTTCTACCGGAGAGGTCAGACTTGCACGTCCATACCAAGTGTGCACCATGGAGGCAAACATGTTGTTTGTGCCACGGACTTCTGTCTACGAAACGCTTCCGATCAGCATCAAAAATGCGTACGAGCAGGTGGGTCTTGTGAAGAAAGCTCTACAAGTTTCGAATGAAGGTTACATGTATCAGGAAGGTGGAGATGTTGAAGTTTGGACGCGGAGATACTTCAAACTGAGTGGCTACGACCTTGTTGCGCACAACGAGACGACCAAGAAAACGCGGGCGAAGTTGAACTTGCGGCGTGTTGTTGGCGTGGAGTACATTGGACAGCCGATCGATGAGGACGAGGCAGAGAAGGGGGACAACAATAACGATACCGATCAGCAGATCTCGGAGATAAGACAGCTGCAATCTCCGACGGTGATTCCAGCGTCTGGAAGCAAACAATCTAGGTTTTTCAGCGATTCGCTGCTACTAAACGACGCGTTCCGTCTCCGGTTTGCGAACGGCGAGACTGTGTGCTTTGGATGCGACACCAAGGACGAGAAGATGAGGTGGATTGAGTTGTTGGAGGACATTGTGATGAAGAATGCGTTCCGGAAACAGCCATGGGTGAAGCTGATGGTGGAGCAAATGAACAGCAGCAGCACTGCCATGGTTTGAGACGGTTGGTTGCTATGGTTGTTCGATTAATAGGATTTATATTTCTTTTCCGTTTTATTTTTAATGCTTTTTAACCGTTTTGTATCATCGGCCGACCGGCCAGTTGAAAAATAATGCTTTTTTGCGTAATCGAGCGCAGCCGGGCCCAACCGGGCGCAGTCGGTGCAGAGGTGTGATGTTATTTTTGTTCTTTTTGATAATCGGAGCTGCTATCGGACTTCCCGATTTGGCAATCGACCGGCGGTTTTAGATTCAGTATCGGTTGCCTAAAGTCGATAACAGGAGATAGACGGATCTAGTGAAATTGATATAAATAGGGAGCTGTGTTTCACGGTGAATGAGACGGTTTTGAGAGATGGAGAATCAGACAAGCATCCATATTTACCAAACACCCAAACGAAAATGCCAGAATCTACAGGACTGATCATCACTCCACTGGAAAACTCTCCATTCGGAGCCAAAGTGACACTTCCAGCGTACACGAACGATCCATCGAAACTGAACGAATCCGATTTTGAGACTCTCAAGAACGCGTTGCTCACGTACTCGGTTCTTGTCGTTCCCGGCCAGGAAGAGCTGTCGCCATCTTCGCAGCATGCTCTCACCATCAAGTTCGACCCAACTTCTGCTACCAACTACGGTCACGATGAGAAGTTGTTCCACTCCAAATCCTCGATTCTCGCCAAAGACGGCAAGAGCGTTCCTTCGCGCCCAGAGGTGATGATGGTGGGAAATGGCTCGTTCGAGGCCGGCCACGAGGGCATGAAAGCGTTCACTCTTGAGCATCCTACACACTTCCACTTCCACAAAGACGTTCTCTCGGACGACAAGGTCGCTCAGGGACAGACCAGATTCTACAGATGGCACATCGACGCCGCCTTGTACGAGCTGGCTCCGCCAGTGGTGACCACTCTGCTCGGACTGATCGTTCCTGACACCAACGAGAAGCAGAAGATTGTGTACGAGGACACCAACGAGGAGAAAGAGGTGGTGAAGGGAGCCACTGCTTTCGCTTCTGGTAGAATCGCGTTCGAGCTTCTTTCTGAAGAGGACAAAGAATTCGCTCTCAACCACACCGTCGTCTACGCCCCACATCCTTACATCTTCATCAACAAGTGCAAAGCCACCTCCGACGGTCTCACCATCGAGTCCGAAGAGCCTCCAAAAGAGGTTCCTTTCGATCAGCTGCCAGCATGGGAAGAGTCAAAGGTCAAAAGACTTCCGCTCGTCTGGACAAACCCTTACACCAAAAAGCCACACCTCCAAGTCCACGGATGCTGTGTCTACCAGCTCGTCAACACTAAAACGGGAGAAGTCGTTGCCGAACTCGAAGAGGCCAGAAAGATCGTCCACAGACTCATGAGACCAGCCATCTCCCCACAACATATCTACTGTCATGGCTGGTCTAAAGGAGATCTCTGTATCTTCCACAACAGAGGAGTTATTCACTCTGTCACTGGAGAGTTTGAGCCGGAAGAAAAGAGACTCATGCACCAATGTAACGTTGCCAGCGGTGAGGATCCGTACTTGCTCAACCAAGCTTAATTACCAACATCTCATGAATAACGCCTCTTGTCTTTTTTAACTACATTCCCTCTGTGTTTTTTCAATTTTTGTACTTTACTTGCTTTTTTTCACCTAGTATATTAATTATAGGAATACATTTCGAGTCGATTCCATACCCAAAACTTGTGCGATCGTTGTAGCAAGCTCTCTACTTCACCTGTGTCTTCTTCTGCGACCTCCTCCACCTCCTCCTCCACCTCCTCCTTCCCCTCTATCTCTGTCTCGGTAATTCCCTCCCTGATTTCCCATCTCCAGCTCCTTGTCTGCCTGATCCCGTGCGTTAGGCATGTGCGGCAGTCGCCCTGCTGGCGGCTCGGGCGTGAGCGAGTTCGACGTCGGTCTCGACGGTAGTCGAGGAATGTTCGGAAGACCGTTGGCTCCAGGCGGAGGTGGAGAAGACTGATCGGTCTTCTTGTTGTTTGCATTGTGCTGGTTGTTGTTGTTGGGGAACATGTTAGGCATGTTGGGCATGTTGGGCATGTTGGGCATGTTGGGCATGTTGGGCATGTTCGGCATGTTGGGCATATTCGGCATATTCGGCATGTTGGGCATATTCGGCATAAACCCAGGCATCCCCATCATGAACGGAGGAAGCATTCCCATCCCACCAGGGTTCCCACCAGGAATCGGTGGAACGCCTCCCAACAGCCCTCTCAAACTAGGAGGAATCGCACCGCTGGCAAGTAAGTCGTTCACAACCTTTGAAGGATTGAACTCCGCTCTCAATCTGTCCTGCTTCGAACAGTACGCCAACCACGACAACTCATCGAATCCAAAGTTGAAGTAATCCGAAATGTCTGCACCTGGCAGTCTCCATGGCTTCTCTTTGAGCTCATCAAATGATAATTGTGTAATTGGCTGACCATTGTATTCTCCAACCTTGTTGATATCCAACCCACTCGATTCAGTCAACATTGGCACAGTCTGCTGTCCTGCTTCTCCCGTCTTCTGGCCGTCCTGTTTGTCTTTGTTGTCGTCGATATTCACCGTCTTGGACTCAGAAGATCCAATGATGAACTCCACATCCGAATCACTGTCCGAATCAGCGTCCGCCTCACTTTCCTCATCTTCTCGTTCGCTCTGTGAGTTTTTCGTGTTTTCCTCCTCAGTTCCTTGCGTCATATCGGCCCCATCTTTGGCCTCGATGGTGGTTACCGACTGTTGAGCATCTTTCTGTTGTTCATCTCCAGAACCGTATAAAAAATCGTCATCTTCATCCATAATGACAACAATGTCGCAGATCAGCACCTCAACTGTATCTGTTGCTCTCACTTTATGCCAACAACCAACCTCACGAGTCTTTGCTGTATTCCAATGGGTTGTTTTCAATGTGTTTTTTTACCACTTCACGTTTAAAGAGAAAAAAAAAAAAACCAGGAAAATTGGAGTATGCTGGTGTAGGGATGTATTGTGTGTGTGTGTGTGTGTGTATCTCTCTAAGGTGTGTCTTTTTTCTTGATTTTTCCTTCATCTTCTCTTCCCCCTCCGCCCTTTGCTGTCATAAAGTCCTGGAGTTTAGACGTTCTAATCTCTCCCAGTTTAGTAGTGCAACCCGACTGTCCACCGAGAGCTCCACCAACGGGCTCAGTGCAATGTGACAGAAGGCCGAAACAGCTTCACAATGTTTGGCAGGATTGTGACATACCGCTGAAACTCGGTCACCCTGTCTCCTCAAAAGCGCGAGCTTTTCTCTTGCGCAAATGTATCGCTTCATCTCGTTGTCAGACGTGCTGTACTCCTGAATGTCGTAGACGCCAACATCGGGATCCGCCAATTGACTGTTCTTGTCGTATTCAGGTACACTTTCGTTCTCCTTATCGCATTCGGAAACACATTGTACCCCATTCTTGAGCGGTGTCAATTCCGCTCTTGGTTTCGGAACCCCGGCCTCAATGTTGTGCGCCAACTGATGGATCTTGGATCTGCTCATCTTCAGTTTACGGCCTCCTCTGCCGGCTTCAACAGGCTGTTAGTAATTTGTTTGTTGTCAAACCGATTTCTTTGTGGGTGGGGAGGGAGCGCTACAAACAAACGGTGAGTATAAGGAATCCTTCATACTCTGGCCTTGGTTGATGTCGTGACTTTTTGTACTGTTCTGCGTAGTGTGGAATGTCCCTTTTTGTTCAATGGGGATAAATGTATCACTTATCAAAGTTGTGTAAAATGGCCCCTTCTTTTTGACGTTTAAGGGCAGCTTTGATCCCACTTTTGCTGCGCCACAAACAAAACAAACAAAGACAAGCAAAAGCCATGCACTGGTGTTTTGTTTTTTGTGGCGCGGCAGTCACGTGGTCCAAACCAGGGTTCCTGCACAAACCCTCTCAACCCTGAGTTTCCTCATACAGCTGAAAATTTTTCGTGGCGAGGAAATTTTTCACCAAGGCTGAGACGTTAGTGTGCAGCTGGAGCTGTGCTGGACCCAGGCTACGCAGACACTGAGAGTTTGCTTTGGGTTCTTTCTGAAGTGAGAAATTTGAGAGTACTCGTTACTAAAGTCTGTTCTCTTGAACTCTTCATTAATCTAGTCTACAGAATAGTTCATTAGATTAACATAGAAAATGTAAGTGGAAACCAAACACCAACCACAAGTGCCGAGGAAACAGGATCGTTATGGTCATACAGTCAGTTCAGTTGGATAACGTGAATTATACATGGAAGATGAATTTTCTTGAATTCCATTGACGATTGCACATCAACACCCAGGATGATTCGAACAGCACAACATTACCACGAATAGACAAGACACATTACTCTACTCCGCTTATCCCTACTACTCAAGCTGACCACTTTTCTGAACAAACCCAGCACTGGTTACTGATTCCAAATCGTTGCTCAACACGTACTAACATTCACTCTCTACAGGTCCAAGAGAACTAAGAAGGTCGGTATCACCGGTAAATACGGTGTCAGATATGGTTCTTCCTTGAGAAGACAATGTAAGAAGCTCGAAGTGCAGCAACACGCCAGATACGACTGTTCTTTCTGCGGTAAGAAGGCTGTCAAGAGAGGTGCTACTGGTATCTGGACTTGCAAGTCCTGTAAGAAGACTGTTGCCGGTGGTGCTTACACTGTCTCCACTGCTGCTGCTGCTACCATCAGATCTACTATTAGACGTCTGAGAGAATTGGCTGAAGCTTAAATCAATTATGTTGATAGCGGAATGGTTAAATTTTTCGAGTATTTTTAGTTACACTGATCAAAGCATAATGCAAAAGAATTAATATGTTTTCTTAGTTGACGTAACAACGAAGCGAGTTGCGACGAGTAAAGCGACGAGCGAGGCGACTTATGGTACTGGTACCACTAGTTTAGAGCAAGACGAGTGATGAATTTTTTGGCTAGCCTACCTCACAGACTTTGCACGGGAGGTTTTGAAGTTTGTTACTTTACAAGAGACTGGTCGTTCTCTTCGCTTGTCAAGAAAGTCGGCACACTAAAAACTGCGGCTCCTCTTCCAGCACGGAATCAGCTTTAGTGGTCGCCAGACCCACTGATTAAGTTTTTCACTTTTCCACAGCAAAAAAAAAAATTAAAGAATTGGTGCATGCGGGGTTTGAACCCGCGACCATCGCGTTGCTTCGTAATGAAACGATGTGTGACGTTAAGTATAGACGTCTGTACGACTATAAGCACGATGCTCTTGACCTCTGAGCTAATGCACCAATTTTTGGAGAATTATTTCCGGCTGAAGATAGGAGCGATTAGTATGGTAAAAAATAAAAATATCAATTCATAAGCCATTGAGCCCGGAACAGTCCACAACAGTCTTTTAGAAATAGCCAATGGCTCGTAGAATCACTTGATTGGAAAGTAAACCGTTACTCGGTTCAGCTAGTATCGACCTCTAGCACACTGATAAAATCGTGTGTACTGGGTTCACTGCGGCGCCGGTAATTGCGGGGGAAGTCGCGGTTTTGAGCGATGGCCCCAATCGACGAGCGATCGGGTCTCGCGTTTCACCTTTCACATTTACTTGGTACAACAGGCGTGGAATGGCTGGTTGGCGTGAGTAATTTTTTTTCCACCGCGAACGCGTGGAAGAGAGCGGAACTTCTGACATCTTCACATGCCAGTTTGAAGTGCTTAGACCTATCAAAGTGTCAACACTGACGGGATCCACAACGCTTGCACAAACCTATTTAGCTTGTGAAAGAACAATGCAAAAGAAAGTGTCTAGCGAGTCTATTGGTGACAAAACTGGACGATTACCCAATCGGTAGGTTGCCAAGTGAAACAACTGTACGAACAGCGCAGATCCCCTGCACAGGAAGGGAACAAACCGGTTTCTAACCGAGTGTAGTTGACTTTATCTTGGAGCATGAAATTAGCGTGGATTAAAAAATAGGTGTTTACTAACTTGTGCGCGAAAAACAATAGAGATCTTTGTTGCCAAATTTTGTTTAGCGAGAAATTCGGGTAAGTCAAAAAAATACGGCTGGCGTGCTTTCCGGGCAGAAACGCCGTTGCGATGGAAACAGATTGAAATAATTATGCAAGAATTACTTTTTCAGCCGTGTACCGCAACACTGCTAGCAATGAACATCGGCACTGGGAACACAGATGACGATCCTCCATTCTGCAACGGTGGAAGAGTAGCATTTCCTCAAGTCGAACCACCTAAATCACCGTTCTTTACACCATCAACCTGGGTGGTGCAGATCTTTGAAGCGCATATTCTCGCTATTTTCCTCTCCTCGGCCCTTCTGCAGCTGCATGCATCCTAACAATCAAAGAGAAAAAATATCATGCAGAACTTTGTTCGTCGTAAATCATGGGCTCTGTACTGCCTGGTACAAGTTCCAAAAAAAAACTCGCTAAACACTGTTTAGTTTCATGTAGCTGTCTGGGAATCTGCAAGACAAAGCCCCAATACAATGAAGGGATTTCCTGTCACTGATAACGCGTTCGAATTGGGTCAATTTCACCCTCAGATACAGTACGAGTTGAGATTGTACCGATCGTGGGGCTTGCCAGAAACGGAACGTACCGATTCTTGAAAGTGTCCCAAACGGTGAAGGTTGCCAGAATTGGAACAGTTGACCCGTTACGAAGTGCACTTCTGTAAATAAAACAGGAACCTGTCATAGCACTTGCGTGGAAAATCCAAAGGCTAGCCATTGTCTGCTCGGTGCTATGGGAATAGCACGGGAAAGGGAGAGAGTGCTCCTTTGAAGGAACGCGTTACTCAATTCGTCTCCTAAACACTATATAAACCAGCAGGAATCCCCCCTCTTCAGTCCAAACTTCTTCTGTCCTTTTTCTCTCTCTCTAACACTCAACAACCTCTCAATCTCAACCAATTATCTAGAAATGAAGCTCTCCGTCTCCTCTGTTGCTGGCCTTGCTGCCGTTGCTGGTTCTGCCTCTGCTATCATTCTTCCAGAGCTCACCTTGCCAACTTCTTTGTCTTTTATCGAATGTCCAATCAACGACATCTTCTCCGCTCTGTCTTCTGACTTGGCCGAGGCTCTCCCAACCCCATCCATTGACATTCCAGACCTCTTGAACTTGGTCTCTCTGACTACTGCCACTGGTACCGCTACCCTGGAGGTTGTTGACCTGTTTCAAGCTTTGGCTTCTGGTCTTGCTGAGTTGAACGTCGACATCCTGAACATTCCAAGCTTGATTACCGAGATCAACGCCGACCTTGCTGCCACCTGCTCTACCGTCGAGCTTCCATTGATCACTTGTGACATCCCAACCTTCATCTCCGGTGTCACCAAGGACATTGAGGAGTACACTCCAAGTGTCTCCATTGACGACTTGGACCTGTTCCAACTCTTCTCTTTGGACGTTGCTACTGGTACTGCTACCCTCGAGGTTGCTGACATCCTGTCCAAGGTCGAGAGTGCTATCTCTGCTTTGAACTCCGACATTCTGGACATTCCAGAGCTCCTTATCAACCTTGGTGAGGATGTCTTGAGCATCTGCTCTTTGTAAGGTCTTTGACAATCTGATGATTTGATATTATCAGTTTCCTTCGACGTATTTCTTCCCTGTGTCTAAGAAGTTATTACTTTTCATTTAATTAGAATTTTCCGAGAAAGTTGGTTATCTTTTGTATGAAACTGAAATTATAAATATATAATTGGCAGCAGGCTCTGCAGCGATGAAGAGTTCCTGGTTTTCTGCGTCGTTTGGCACTCCTTGTTGGAACCTCGCACTGAACGCAATTTGTGTGGTGACGTGGAGTATCTAATCTCCTACAACATCGGTTTTGTTGTGCCTTCCGCGCTGGACAAAACACCGTTTGTTTGGGTCCTACAATACACGCATTTTAATTGTTGCGAAAAATTAATTTTTTTTAGTTTCGTTTGTTTCCCCACAAAAATACTTTTTTAGGCCCTTCAGACGTGCATATGTTCGGCGCATCTCTCAATGTACGAATTGTAAACGTTCGAGGGTCTAACTTGGCGGGTTAAGGCTGACGTGATGGGGGACAAGACCGCAACTGGGATGATGGAGCAAGCTGACCGACCACCATGATGGCGGAGTGGCACGTCGGGTGCGGGACCGTGAGGGGGTCCCTTTGTACTGTGCATACCCGACTGGCAGAGACCACTCCTCAACAGGGGGCGCGGCGGTGACTGTCGCTCGACTTAGCCAACTGATGCTTCACTCTCGCGGTTGAATCCATCGACCCTCCCCAGTTTGAAACCCTCCATGAAAACCATCAATCGGAGAATTGCAAGATTGCAGGTTATATTTTTTATTTTTTTTCATTTCTCAGTACTTGAAAAACTTCTTGATGAAAAATTTCTTCAAGAGAAAAAAAAAAATAAAACCCTTATCTGTCTGCCTATTTCTAATCACCCAGATAGTGGCAATCTCGAATGCTTTCCCGATTTCAGAACGGCACACGCGCACTTGGCCGACGCGGTATCCACTCTCAGTTCCTGAAATTCACAGCCCCCACAGACTACATACAGCCGCAGCCCCAGAAAAATGACCAGATCATAGTCTCCATGTCTTCGGGAGTGGACTCGTCCGTGACGGCGCTGATGTACTCCAAGATGTACAAGAACGTCAAGGGGATTTTCATGGCCAACTGGTCGCCCGACTCGATGCGCGGCGCACGCAAGTGCACGGTGGACAAGGACTGGGAGCAAGTTCAGAGCGTGTGCGAGCAGCTGGGAATACCGTGCGAGCGTGTGAACTTTGAAAAGGAGTACTGGTCTGACGTTTTCGAGCCGATGCTCGACATGTACCGGCGCGGCCTGACGCCCAATCCCGACGTCGGGTGCAATAAGTACGTCAAGTTTGGCAAGATGATGGAACACCTGAGCGAGCGGTTCAAGAACGAGGAGAATTGGTGGCTTGCAACGGGACACTATGCGCGAATCCTCACGCACCAGCCGTCTGGCGAGTCCCATCTTTTGCGGGCCAGTTACTTGCCCAAAGACCAATCATACTATCTCAGTCAGATGCCGGAGAGTGTCTTGAAACGCGTGTTGATGCCCATGGGACATTACACCAAGCCCCAGATCCGGGAGTTGGCTGCTCGGTACAACCTGCTCACCAAAGACAAGCCCGACTCGCAGGGACTGTGTTTTGTGAGTCAGATCGGCCATTTCAAAGACTTTCTCAACGAGTTTCTCGAGGCCAACCCGGGCGACATCATTACCAAGGACGGCAAGGTGTGGGGGAAGCACCAGGGTCTGTGGCACGGGACCATTGGACAACGGTCCGGGGTCTCGATGCCGCAAGGTGACCCGAAGTACAAAGGCGTGTGGTTCATTTCAGAGAAAAACTATGAGAAAAACCAGCTGATCATCTCGCACAAGGACGACTTTGACGCCTTCAACAAGGACACCGTGTACGTGAGCGGATGGACGTGGCTCAACAGTGCGTTGGGGTTTGGGAGCCTCGCCAGCATCGACCGTCTGAACGTGCAACTGCGGTCGTTGCAACAACCAAACAAACTTGTCTCCATCGACGCCAAAGATGACATAGTCCAGTTCAAGCTCACTGAGAAAACCTACGGAATCGCACCGGGACAGAACCTGGTTCTGTATGACGGCGACAGAGTGCTTGGCTCCGGGGTCATCACCGACATGGAGAACGGAACACTGTAAATAGATACTCAGCTGGAGCCCTTCGAATCGACCTTTGCCGACAGTTCACGCAGCTTCCGCTCCACGTCAGCGTAAAACTTACTCTGTTCGTACGTTTGGATCACGTAGAGCTTGCAGACCCGAATGGATCGGACAAGAAGCCTGTTGTAGTTGTACTTCATCGTGGCAAAGTTATCCAAGATGGAGTGGTATTGTTCCAGACTGATCGATGCGAGCTTCTCGAGTTCGCTCCGCTTCACAAAATCGGTCTCCATCATGTTTATTTTCTCCATGTACCGAGTCATTTCGTCAATTGAGATCAGATGCTGCTCGAGTCTCTTCAGATTGATACCGACAAATCTTTTTTTATCCTCAAAGGAGAGACTTTCTGCGTCGTCTGCCTCTGATTCATGCGGTTCGCGCACCGCCAGCTCGCTGTAGAGTCCCAGCTTCTTCAAATTGGTAACGAACTCGCCCAGTTCGGTGTGCTGACTGAACAATCTGTGCACGTTTTCCTGAAGAGAACGCAGTTGTTCGTTTAGCGGTGGATCTGTTTGCACTCCGGCCAGTCTGTTTTCCAGGTCTATCAGCCGGCTTTCGATTGCCTCCAAGCACTCATCGTGGTTCATTTTCGCGCGCGGACACAGCGGTGATGGGCTCTGTTTTGTTGATTAAAAGGTTGAATCCTGGTAAACAATCTACATTTTCCATGATCTCTCAGAGTGACGTAAGCAACGACGTAATCTGTTTTTTTCTTCGACTCTTTTTTTTTTTTTCTGGCTCCTGTTTTGCCATCTTGGGCCAGCGTGGTGCTAACGTTGTAGAAACAAAACAACCCACGGCAAGAACTGTGTTTTTTTGAAACGAGTTTTTTTTCATACATCTCATTGAGTGGTATATTACACAAGTTAAAACCCGTGTCAATTGAACTAATATCTATACAATATGGTGAGTATCGGGCGAAACTGCGCGCAGGTTGTCGGACCGTGCCGGAAATGCAGCAGCAGCAGCAGCAGCAGCCAAGCATACGTACTAACCAACATCACTAGTCGAGATCAGGGTACGTCGATACAGAATTACTGCTCACAACCTCCATTTTACAGAGCATCTACTAACTAAGGGTCCAGAGTTGCTGTTTCAGACGAAGCTTTGAAGGCTTTCAACGACTTGAAGTTGGGTAAGAAGTACAAGTACATCATCTACAAGTTGAACGACGCCAAGACCGAGATTGTTGTGGAGTCGACCTCGACCGAGCAATCCTACGACACTTTCTTGGAGGAATTGCCAGAAAACGACTGCAAGTACGCCATCTACGACTTTGAGTACGAGATCGGCAAAGGTGAGGGAAAGAGATCCAAGATTGTGTTCTACCAGTGGTCCCCAGATACCGCTAACGTGAGATCCAAGATGGTTTACGCCTCGTCCAAGGACGCTTTGAGAAGAGCTTTGAACGGTGTTTCCACCGACATCCAGGGTACCGACTTCAGCGAGGTTGCGTTCGAGAGTGTTTTGGAGAAGGTTAGCAGAGCTGCTGGTTCTCACTAGACTACTTTTTGTGTTTGTTGAGTATTCTGCTATAATTTTTGTGTTTTTTTTTGTCTTGTCAAACATGTCACTCCTTTAGCAAAGTTGTAACGTTCGATAGATGTGCGTGAGTGCGTGAGTACTGGCGAGGAGGTTTGTTGCGAGCGTGGTTACCCGGAGTGCGGCAAAAGTTCGCGAAAAATTGAACCCCAAAAAAAAAAAGATTTCTTCCTAAAAAAAAAAAAAAAAATCACAAATATCATGCATTTTTTTTTATCGGGCTTTGTCTTGTTTTTGATACCCTCTTTTGAGAAAGGGGAACACGCGGTTCTAAAGTGGCGTTGTGCTCCGATCGGACCCGTACAAGCTTCATGACTGAGGAGCAGACGAAACCAGAAGACACAGAGGGCGGCAAGCCCAAGCGAAAGCTTGCAAGGGCGAATCTGGAGCAGAAAATAATGATCATTGACCATTTCCACAAGTCTAGAAGACCCCAGAGCGAAACCGTCGATTACTTCAAAGACCAGTTTTCCATCTCCACTTCGAGCTTCAGCGAATGGCTCAAGAACGAAATGGAACTCCGCCAGCGTTACCGGGAGGCCCACCAGACCGACGGAGCCACGGGGAAATCGTTACGATCTTCCAAGAGGAAAGGCTCGTACAGATACGAGCACATCAACAGGGCAATGCACAAGACCGTGGAAGAACGGCTGGCCCGGAATTTGCCTGTGACGGAACCGATTCTGCGAGATTACTGGGCCAAGTTTGCGCGGCAGTACGGCGTGCTGGACCCCAAGAGAATGGAGACTTTCAGCCACGGGTGGCTTTCAACTTTCAAGAAAAGACACGGACTGGACCGCAAAACGATGCGCGGCGGATCCAAACCGGGCGAGAACCTGATGGAAGGTCCCGACCATTCGCCGGTCAGTAGCAATTCGAGCGCCAGCAACAGCACTCCGGCCAGCAACAGCACAAACTCTTCGTCGGAGGATCATCTTGGAGCCATAATACCGCCTGCTGACTTGAACTATCACGCTGGTCAGACGAACGGATTCGATCACAACAACGTGCTACCGCACCCACACGCTTCGACCCCGTCGTTCGCCAGTGTTCGACACCAGCCGCAGCAGCAACAGCCACAATCACAGTCACAACAGCCACAGTCACAGCAACATCCTCGCCAACACCAGCACTCTGAGCCTCACGACTACCTGTTGATGGACCAATCGTCCTCTTCGTCAACGACAGTGGTGCAATCGCACATGCAACCGCCCTCCCAACTTCACGACCGGTTCCAGCCATTTGAGACGCCAACTGGCGGAACCGCGTCCTCGCAACGCGTAAACCTCCAGTTCCAGAGAACCATTCCATCGACGTCATCGCACCAGGATAACTCTCAACCTGCTGCTGCAACACGCACAAACAACCAGCAGCAGCATCAGCAACAACAACAACAACAACAAACTCACCACGGTGACCATTTCATTGGCAATCCCTCTTCAACCACGAGCTCAGGTAGCTTGTCTTCGACACAGTTTAGTGTTGCGCAAATGTCTGGATATGTGCCAGTGGATGGCCAAATCCACCGATTTCAATTACCTTCAACCTCGACTCCAGTCACCACTGCTACTGGGAACGGAGCCGCAGGGAGTGCGCCTTTACACCACCACCACCACCATCAACAGCACGAATCGCAGAATAATAGTGCTCTTCCGCACGCTTCACCGACACAACGCTCGCAATCTGCTCTCATTCCAATACAGAACCAACTTGCACAAGACTCGGGCAACCACGAGCTTGCAGTCGAAATCTCAGATATGGAAAAGTTGATCTTTGTCTATTCGGAGAGATTTTTCCAACAGTATGGCTTTCAGTTTGCTAAATCCAAGGAAATTTTTGACGCTTTCAAAACCAAATTCATGGAGGAGAAACTTTTGTATGGCACTGGCGGGCCCAAAGCCAATCAAGGGGTTGACGAGTTTTTCATGAGAAGGTTGAGATGATTTAGGAAAAGATAAAAAAGGATTTATATATTTATAATAGCGAAAACAGATCTTGCTGAGACAAAGTTATACAAACCACAAAGACACAACAGGACAAAAGCGAAGCGACAAGTCTCACTCATTCGCTTTGGTCGGTCGGTCGGTCGGTCGGTCGGTCGTCACGTTCCGCACCAATCTGCCACCACACAACTAATTACTAGTGCTGGTTTTCTGCTGCTGTTGTAACTGCTGCTGCTGTATCATTTCCGATTCGTACTGTCCTTGCTGAGAATTGCTTCCACTGAACGCCTCCGACCCTTCAATCTCGTGGAAATCGAGAATCTCGCTGTACATCATGATTCTCCAGGTGTCGACAGGCAAGTCTGCATCGTTGAAACTCCAATCAAACTTCTCTTCGGCCACGGGTTCATCCGAAGGATCGTGGTAAGGACTCAGATATGGATGTTGAAGAGCCTGTTCTGCGGTGACACGTTTTCTTGGATCGAAAACAAGCATTTTTGTGAGAAGATCAACAGCTTCGGGCTCGACACCTTTGAATCTCTCGGTCAATGGAACAGGCTCTCTTTGAGGCAAAGATTGGACGAATTTCAGTGTGTTTTCGGAGCAAATGGTATCAATCACGTCGGCTGGAGGCGACCCCAATAGCTCTGTAATGATCGAAAACTGATGAACGTGATCTTTTCCTGGGAACAGAGGTTTACCTTCAATCATCTCGGCAAATATACACCCTGCAGACCAGATATCCACCTCTGTGTCGTACTTTTGCCACGTCAACATGATCTCGGGCGCCCGGTAGTATCTGGTCGAGACGTAACCTGTCATTTGTGGGTCCTGAATTCTTGCCAGCCCAAAATCGCAGATTTTGAGGTCGCAGTTCTCGTTGATCAGAATGTTGCTTGGCTTGAGATCTCTGTGGATAACGCCTGCCGAATGCACGTACTTGAGTCCTCTGAGAATCTGGTACAAGAAGTACTGGATGAACTGTTTTTCTAGCGGTCTGGAAGTCAACAGACGATGTAAGTCTGTTCCTTGTAACTCTGTCACAAAGTAAATGTCTTCTAATGGAGACAAGAAAATGTCTTCGAGAGAAATCAGATTCTCATGTCTCAAATGATTCAGCAGTTTCAGCTCACGATACGTTCTTTTGGCCAGAACTGCTGTAGAAAATGGCTTCATCACCTTTTTGATCGCCACATTTTGTGACGTTAGTCTGTCTTTTGCCGAACAAACAAGTCCAAACGCCCCCATTCCAACCGGATTAAGATCGGTGTATCGGGACGTTGTTTCAAACACCGTTCCGAAGATCTGTGTTCTTGTGAATTCCTGCGACATTGTCGGTGTTGTATGTGTGTGTTTGTTCGTGTAGCGTGCGCGTTGTTGTGCTAGAGGCAAATATTATGTATGGTCTAACAAGAAAGCCCTATTTTTTCTTTATTTTAATTTCCGGTTCAAAAGATGCGTTGTCTCTTTGTAGGCCTGTTTGCTGTGTGATTCTACGCGCCAGTATGGTCGCTTTGGTGTGGTTCAAAGATGTTTCGGTGGCCTGAAGAATGTAACAACAAACCCTGTTGCCTCTCTGCAAGTTTAAAAATAAAAGTTTCATCTTCTGAGCCAGTTTTTAATTGTTACAGCCGCAACAAGCAACACGAGCCAGTCCAGTCGCCCGCGACGGGTGATAGCCGCAGTGGGCGACGCGACGATTGTTTTCTGCAACTCTGAGCGGAACGAGACCAACCGCAGGCCGGGTAAGCGCGGGGTCGATACTGGGCGTCGATCGACCTCAACAGACAAGACCAAACCAAAAAAAAATAAAAAAAAATAGATTCAACTAGTTGAAAAAAAAGACCAAAAAGAATGTAGAATCTCTACAACACCACCACCACCACCACCACCACCACCATGGACTTCTCTGCATTCGAAAAGGAGGCACGTGACCTGGACGCTAAGTTTGGAACTTACGCTGCGCTGTTTACCTTCCCCACTTTCAAATCGCTCGGTCTGCCAGATCCAGATGGAGACAAAACCCCCGACTCCAAAGTCAACTACCTTTGCGGGAACTCGCTTGGCCTGATGCCTGTCAGCACTCCGGCGGCAATTGCTGCCGAGCTGCAGGCCTGGGGAGACCGCGGGGTGGAATCGCATTTCCGTCATCCAAAGGAAAACGAGGGACTCACTTCTTGGGTGGACATTGATTTGCCCATTGTCCCATTGCTAGCACCCGTCGTGGGCGCTAAGGAGACCGAAGTGGCGTGCATGGGGACGCTTACGATGAATTTGAACGCCTTGATGTGCGCGTTTTACCGTCCGACAAAAGATCGGTACAAAATCATGTTTGAAAAAGGAGCTTTCCCTTCTGATTACTATGCGTTTCTCAACCAAGCCAAGCTGCACGGTTACGGCGAAGAAGCGCTTGTGCAGCTCGCGCCACGTGACGGCGAGCAGGTGATCCGGACCGAAGACATTTTGTCGGCGATCGCCGAACACGGAGATTCTGTGGCTGTTGTGTGTTTCCCCGGAATACAGTACTACACAGGTCAACTTTTCGACATTCCAACCATCACGCGTGCAGGCCACGACAAGGGCTGTGTTGTGGGCTGGGACTTGGCGCACGCGGCAGGCAATGTGGAGTTGAAGTTGCACGAATGGGGAGTGGATTTTGCTGCTTGGTGCACTTACAAGTACCTGAACGCAGGTCCTGGAGCCATTGGAGGCATTTTTGTGCACGACAAGTACTTTGGCAGTCCAGAATGGAGGCCTCGGCTTGCTGGTTGGTGGGGGAACAACTCTGGGAAACGGTTCCAAATGCTCGAGCTGTTTGAGCCGATTGACAGTGCTCTTGGGTTCAGACAATCGAATCCGAGTGTTCTGGACGTTGTATCGCTTCGTTCAGCTCTAGAGACGTTTGAGAAATGTGGAGGAGTTGAAAAATTACGGGCCAAATCCATCCAACTCACGAAATTTCTTGAAAAATTACTCTCTAGCTCGAAATTCTACAGGACCCTTGCCGAATCCGAGACCACCACAGAGCCACATTTTGTTATCCTGACGCCTCAGGACCCTTTGCAAAGAGGTGCACAGCTGTCGGTGATGTTCAAGCCGCATTACGACGATGTGGAGAAGAACGTTATGGAGCGTGTTTTCAAGTATCTCAACAGCAAGGGAACAATCTGTGACGAACGGCGGCCTGACGTTGTGCGGCTTGCGCCAGTCCCCGCATACAACACGTTTGTCGACTGTGTTGAATGTGTTTGGTTGCTGAACAAAGGATTTGAGCAACTGTGAGCGTGCCCGGGGCCTTTTTTCTTTTCGGAACACCCGTGCACGGGGAGACTGATTATGTGATTATTAATCGGTTAACTCCGGCCCCGGTGCGAGCTCCGGCGTTAAGCCAGAATTGCACCAGTGACGCAGAGTGTACGCAATCGCGACTGTGGCTTCCCTCGCAAATTGGGCAACCGTGGCGTCCGGACAAAGGCGGGTGAGCGGTGCGCGGCGGTGCGGCGATTGAGGGGCGCCGCCGTGAGCCGCAGTGTGTCGTGGCGTGCTGCACGGCTGTGGAGAAAAACAATCTTCGCCAACAATGCGCCCGTCTGCATGTGCGCGAATCTGGCGTTTTTTTCGAGGACTTTTAATTTCACGTGACAAGATCTAATTTTTTCAGCACATTAGCATTTCTAACTGCGGCCCCCGTGATAGGTGCAAGCGTCTGGAGCCACAACCATGGCTCGCAAGGGATGAGGCTATGGCTCAGATTGCTGCTTGACACAATCATTACGTATTGGCGTGGGCATGTTGCAGAAAGCTGCTCACTTATAAAAAGATTTGTGCATACTTTGAAATAGAAAATTTTTCAATTCAACCGTAAAACTACCCCCCATCTTTCTTTCTCAAAAGCACACAACACAATCACACTGGGCGCAAGATGAGTCAAGCGGGGAACAGTTCAGAGCGCTTGGAGCGCCAAAAGACCATTGGGCCCGAGGAATTTGTCACCAACGTTTCGATCGACACCTACGAAGAACCACTAGTGAGCTCCAAAGACTATGTTTTAGACCTTGCCAAAGACCCAGTTGAGAAAATAACCACGTACGGGAAGTCGCTTTTACCGATTTTCGGCTGGATCGGCCACTGGCCGTTCACACCATCGTGGATTTACAGTGATTTCGTCGCGGGTGTGACGGTTGCCATTGTGCTGGTTCCGCAATCGATGTCGTATGCTCAGATCGCAACGCTACCGTCCGAGTACGGGCTGTACTCGTCTTTTATCGGTGTGTTGATCTACGCATTTTTCGCCACGAGTAAAGACGTTTCGATCGGCCCGGTCGCGGTGATGAGTCTCGAAGTTAGCAAGATTATCCAGAGAGTTCAAGCGAGAACAGGAGATCTGTATGACGGACCGACGATTGCCACTATGCTTTCGCTCCTGTGTGGTGCCATTGCGCTCGGAATCGGACTTTTGCGTCTCGGATTTCTTGTGGAGCTCATTTCGCTGCCGGCAGTGCTTGCGTTCATGTCCGGTTCGGCGTTCAACATCATTGTGGGCCAGGTTCCCGGCTTGATGGGCTTCAACAAGCACGTGAACACGAGAGCCGCGTCGTATAAAGTGGTGATCGACACGCTCAAGAACCTGCACCGCACCAAAGTGGACGCGGCGTTTGGTCTTGTGTCGCTGTTCATCCTGTACGCTTGGAAGTTCACCACGTCGTATCTATTCAGACGGTATCCGAGACAGAAAGTGTGGTTCTACCTCGAGCAACTCCGGTCGGCGATTGTGATTATTTTCACCACTCTGATCAGTTACCTCGTGATCAGACACCACAAGTCGCGCCACGCATTCAGCGTGAACGGTGCAGTTCCGTCGGGTCTGAACCACGTTGGCGTGATGCAGGTTCCTCCGGGACTTGCGTCGGAGCTCGGAACAGAGCTTCCGGCCGCCATCATCATTCTCGTTCTCGAACACATCTCGATTGCCAAGTCGTTTGGACGGATCAACGACTACAAGATCAATCCGAACCAGGAGCTGATTGCCATTGGAGTGACGAATCTCGTTGGAACGTTTTTCAATGCGTACCCGGCAACGGGGTCTTTCAGCAGAACGGCACTCAAGTCCAAGTGTGGAGTCAAGACGCCGTTTGCAGGAATTTTCACCGGTGCGTGTGTCATTTTGTCGATCTACTGCTTCACGGACGCATTCTACTACATTCCAAAAGCTTCTTTGTGTGCGATCATTATCCACGCTGTGAGCGACCTGTTGGCGTCGTACAAGATCACGTGGAATCTGTGGCTTGTGCAGCCGGTGGACTTTGGTATTTTCATCATTGGAGTGATTATCACGGTGTTTGCGTCGATCGAGGACGGAATCTACTTTGCCATGTGTGCATCTGCTGCCAACGTTCTGTGGCGCTTGTGCAAGCCGAACGGCACTTTTCTCGGCAGAATCAAGGTGTTGGAGGCTCTAGATCCGTTTGTCGAGGACGTTTCAGCAACTCCGTCGATGAACTCGGCGAGCGAGGTGAGCCGTGTTCGTCTCAACGACAGTATAACCAAAGATGTCCTGTCGTCGTCGGCGAGTCCGCAGTACAGAACCCACTACAGATGGGTTCCGCTGCCTTCTTCGCCTTCGAACAAGACGGCCGTTCACACGATGTTTGTCAACCCGGCGGTGAACGTGATTCCTCCACCGCCAGGAGTGATTGTTTTCCGTCCGACGGAGCAGTTCATCTACTCGAATGCGTCGAGACAGGTGGATGCTGTGTTGGACGAGGTGAGAAGGGTCACAAAACCGGCGAACTTGAAGTTGGAGAAGACTTTCAACCGGCCAGGAAAGTACAAGGTGTCGTGGTTCAAGAAGAAGGGAGCCGAAACGGACGAGGCCGTTGAAAAAGATGAGAGGCCAGCATTGAGACTTGTGCATTTTGATTTCAGTCAGGTGACGGCGATCGACGCGTCGTCGATCCAGGCACTGATTGATTTGAAAAAGTCCATTGATCTTTATTCTGGACCTACTTACGAGATGCATTTTTCGGGGATTATCAACCCATGGGTCAAGAGAGGCTTGGCCAATGCTGGGTTTGGCAAAAATGTGCACGAGGATCGCGGGGACGTTGCATTGGATGAGTTTAGAACAGAAGACTCATCGGAAGAGGAGGCTGTTGAGGAGAGAAAGGGAAGAAGTTTTGCATTGGCACACAACATTGGTCACCACATTGTGAGTGTTGGTTATAACGACGGCGACGCGGAGAAACTGTATCCGCTGGTTAGCACGAATTATCCATGTTTCCACCTCGACATTCCTTCGTACACGTATTTGGATTAGGTGTTATTTATTGTATATTAGATTAGATTGGTAATGGATTGGGAAATGATGAACGACGAACGGAACGACGAACGAAACGACGAGCGAAGCGAGTCGTGAGTGAGTAGACTGAGTCTTACATGATCTTCGTGGTGAGAATTGACGAGCAAACGACGAACGACGAACGACGAACGACGAACGACGAACGACGAGCGAAGCGAGTCATATTATCTTTTGGCAGCCTGCTGCTACCAACTTGTCACACCTCGCACCTGCGGAGTTGGACAGTGACAAGCAAACGACGAACAACGACAACGAGCAAAGCGAGCCGTGAATGCGTCGTGTGTACGTGAAACTGAACACGCTAAAAGTTACATAATCGCTACGGTGATGACTCGCTACGCTCGTCATACGTCTGCTGCTACCAACTCATCACACCTCGCACCAAACAGACACCTCGCACCTGCGGGGTGACGAGCGAACAACTCGCTTCGCTCGTTGATTACGAGTCGTGAGTGAGTGAGATAGAATGAGATCGAGTAAGTGAGATAGAATGAGATCGAGTAAGTGAGCAGGTGCTTCGCGAGTGTAGGCGTCGCACGAGCAAAGGGGGCGAGAGTCATGAGCAAACAAGAGTCAGTGACAATCCCGACGATCGACTCGCTCCGCTCGTCGCTCGTCGCCTGTCGCCGGGTAACACCCAGCACCTCGAAAAAGATTCTTCAACATCACCAACCCCCAACCCACCACCCACACCAACCAACGCTTTCCAACCCGTCCACCAACATCGGTCTATGCAATTTGCTGGAAGAAGACTGGCAAATTTACACGTGCAAAGTACATTTTACAGACGGTTTTACGCCAAGAAAGTGAACGTTGTTAGAACGGCAGGTAAAGGACTACAAGTGAAGAAAATGAGTGCAGAGTTCAACAGAGAGGCGTTGGAGTCCGTTTTGAAGCGGAGATTCTTCTTTGCTCCTGCTTTTGAGATTTACGGCGGTGTTTCTGGTCTTTACGATTACGGTCCACCGGGATGTGCTTTGCAAGCGAATATTGTGGACGCTTGGAGAAAGCATTTCATCTTGGAAGAAGACATGTTGGAAGTTGACTGTACAATGTTGACTCCACACGAGGTTCTCAAGACGTCGGGTCACGTGGACAAGTTTGCCGACTGGATGTGTCGTGATTTGAAGACTGGAGAGATTTTCAGAGCGGATCACTTGATTGAAGAAGTTTTGGAGGCGAGATTGAAAGGTGACAAGGAGGCTCGTGGTGAGAAAGTTGAGGAGGTGGAGGAGGACGAGCAGAAGAAGAAGAGAAAGAAGAAGGTCAAGGAGATCAAGGCTGTGAAGCTGGACGACAGCGAAGTTGAAGAGTACGAGACCATTCTGGCCAAGATTGATGGATATTCTGGACCTGAGCTCGGTGAGATCATGACCAAGTACAAGATCGGTAACCCGGCCACGGGCGAGCCATTAGAGCTTCCTATGGCTTTCAACTTGATGTTCGAGACCGCTATCGGCCCATCTGGACAGCTGAAAGGTTACTTGAGACCAGAGACTGCGCAAGGTCAATTCCTAAACTTTGCCAAGTTGTTGGATTTCAACAACGAAAAGATGCCGTTTGCTTCTGCGTCGATTGGTAAATCTTTCAGAAACGAGATTTCTCCAAGATCGGGGCTTTTGAGAGTGAGAGAGTTTTTGATGGCTGAGATTGAGCATTTTGTCGATCCTGAAGACAAGTCTCACCATGGATTCAAGAGTGTCGAGCACATCGAGTTGAGCTTCTTGCCAAAAGAGGTCCAGGAGGCTGGTTTGACCGAGGTGAAGCGTGTCACTGTGGGCGAGGCCGTCAAGTCCGGCATGGTTGACAACGAGACTCTTGGATACTTCCTTGCGAGAATCTACCTGTTTTTGGTCAAGATTGGTGTCAACCCAGACAGATTGCGTTTCAGACAACACATGGGTAACGAGATGGCGCACTATGCTCAAGACTGTTGGGACGCAGAGTTGCACACTTCGTACGGATGGATCGAGTGTGTTGGATGTGCCGACAGATCTGCGTACGATTTGACTGTCCATGCTGCCAGAACCAAGGAGAAGCTCTGTGTGAGACAAGCGCTGCCAGAACCAAAAGTTGTCGAGAGATACGAGTGTGAACTGGACAAGAAGAAGTTTGGACCAAAATTCAGAAAAGACGCACCAAAGGTGGAGCAATGGCTGTTGTCCAGAACCGAATGCGAGTTGGAGGACTTGGCCAAAGAGCTGGATGAGAAGCTCAAGTTGAACGTTAAGATTCCAGAGACCACTGTTGAGGAGATTGAGATTCCTGGCGAGTTGATCAAGATTGGCAAGAAGACAAGAACCGAGCACGTTAGAGAGTACACTCCAAACGTTATTGAGCCATCGTTTGGTATCGGACGTATTCTGTATGCTGTGTTTGAGCACTCGTTCTGGTCGCGTCCAGAAGACTCCGCCAGATGTGTCTTGTCTCTGCCTCCATTGGTGGCGCCAACCAAGGTGTTGCTTGTTCCGCTGTCCAACAACGAGGCTTTGCAACCTGTGGTGAAGTTGGCCAAGGACAAGTTGAGATCGCTTCAAATTCCGTTCAAGGTTGACGATTCTTCTGCCTCGATCGGTAAGAGATATGCTCGTAACGACGAGTTGGGAACTCCATTTGGTGTGACCATCGACTTTGACTCGGTCAAGGATAACTCTGTCACGTT
The DNA here is from genome assembly GCA_003705115.2 of Ogataea henricii. Lineage (NCBI taxonomy): Eukaryota > Fungi > Ascomycota > Pichiomycetes > Pichiales > Pichiaceae > Ogataea > Ogataea henricii. The sequence goes on from PPHT02000006.1 coordinate 269,311, forward strand.
GAGAGAGCGTGATTCGACGAAGCAGGTCCGTGGTTCCGTCGATGCTGTGGTGGAGGCGATCTTGAAGATGACTTATCAGGGTGTGAGTTGGGAGGAGGGTGTTAAGGAGCTTGATGTGTTTGAGTCTGCGGAGTAATCAAGCGAACGACGAGCGAACGAGCGAAGCGAGTCGTGAGTGATTTGTTCCAATCAACACCTTTGCAAATGACTCGCAAATGACTCGCTCCGCTCGTCATTTGCTCGTCATTTGCTCGTCATTTGCTGGCTGTTTGAATTTCCCAGACTACATCAGGCCCATCATCCGTAGCAACTCGTGGTATATAATTTTGAATAAACGGGCGGTTATACTGGCCGATTGATACTTGGGAGTGCAAAGTGGCGACGACGAGCGATCGACGAGCGAAGCGTAGAGTGAGTGAGAAGTGACTTGGGATTGACTTAGGAGTGAACAAGGAACGAATACGGAGTGAATAAGGAATGACTTAGAAGTGAAGAACGGATAATAAGGAATGAACAATCGGTTTTACGATGACTCGCTTCGCTCGTCAAGCAATTCAGGAGAGTCGCTCAGTCGCTCAATCACTTCTCTTACAACTCGCTTTGCTCGTCAGTGACTCTCAAAGAGTCAATCACGATTCTCACTACTCGCTCTCTACTGTAGTCACTCACTCCTCACTCACGACTCGCTTCGCTCGTCGTTCGCTCGTCGTTCGCTCGTCGTTCGCTCGTCTTTTGCTCGCTCACTTTTTCCTGTTCTGTCCGCGCAGCCAAATTAACACCAAATTTTTCACCAACATTTTCAACTAATCAACATTCACCACTCAACCCTGCTATTTTCTCCATCTTGCCTGCACTCCGCTCGACGCTTTGCGACCGCAACAACCTCTGCGCCACCTACTCCACCCTGCCCACCACGGCACTCCCGCAGCACAAGGTGATTGATTACACAGTCAGCAACAGACAAACACCACACGTCAAAGAAACCGCACCTGCCCTTTCCGCCCCACAAGCGTGGCCAGTCACTCATTCAGGCACAGCATGACGGAAACAACCCCTCCACCGCCCCTAGAAACAACAGAGACAACGCCGCAGCTCGGCGTCCTCAACGAGTCCAATTCGTCCACCTCAATAGCTCTCGAAAGCCCACATTTACCGCGTTACAGAGGAACGCTCAACGTGAACGCGCTGGCGTCGCAGGAAACAGACCCGGACGTGCTCGTGGACCCGCGCGTCGCTCTGTCGGGCAAAGTGGGCTGGGACTCGTCCGACGAGGGGACCGAAGAAGAGGACGGTGTTGACGCAAACAACACAGAGTCTCCGAGTCCGCGTCCGCGTCCGCGCTCGTCGTCGTCACACAGCGCGACCACCCTTGAGGAGAGAGTCAGAAACACCCTGCACGTGGGCGAAGACAACTACAACACAAAGACGCTGGATCCCGGCCAGGACACGGAATTGGGCCTGGTGGCGGTGGCGGGTCCAAATGTGCCAGTCCCGCCGGCACCGCCACACCCTGCACCGCCACTTCCGGCCGCGCCTCAGATTGGAGAGTTTGAAGAATCGACACCGAGAAACCTCGACACCGAACTCAAGGTGATGAAAAGCCTCAACTCGCTGCCGCCGAGAACGCTGCACCGCAAGCAGGCGTCGATCGGCGAGGCGGCGCGCCGCTCCGACACCCAGCAGGAACAACAACTCGCGGAACTCGAGATCCCTAAGCGAACAAGGCCTGTTGAACAGAAGGAGAGCGTAGACAGCGAGGACTCAGAAGAACAGGCCGGCGCAGTCCACGCCATCATCGAAGGGTACAGAGAGCGGTCTCCGGATCTCAAAGAGCTGCCCAAACTGCCGGTGACTCCACAGTTGAACAGTGCTCCGTCGTCGGCAGCAGCAGCAGCAGCAGCGACGCCGCCTCCGCGCTCGGCGTCCTCGTCGGTCTCGTCGGCCAGAAAGGCCTCCAGCACGTCCACCACTCCTTCTACGGAGCTCAAGCGCAGCAAAACGAAAAAAGTGTTTGGAGGCCTGTCCAGTTTTGTCTCGAACCTCACGTCTGCCGGGTCGACGCGGTCGACGTCGCTGTCAAAGACGATCTCGGAACCGTACGACTACGTGCGCCACCAGCACGTCGAGTACGACCCGGACTCGCAAACGTACATCGGCTTACCAGAGGAGTGGAAAAAAGCACTTGCTGCCCAGGGAGTGTCTGTTGAAGAGCAACGTCGCAACCCGAAGGCCGCGAACCAGGTGATCGCGTTCTTCAACACCAACTACAACGACGACTCGAGCAAGTACATGAAAGTCCAGGGCGGAAACAACGAAACCGAGAATGATAACGACAACGACAGTTCCTTGAGCGACGCAGGCGCAGACAGTGCGCCACAGGCTGAGACTCCGGCCACGCTTTCCAGCTCGAACTTTGCACGGACGCCCGTTGCACACCAGCGCGAGGCGTTTGCAGCGACTCCGCCGCCAAAGAAAATCTCATCGGCAGACCTCTCTTTTTCACCCTCGGACACAGAATTTATTCCGAAAAGACACGCTCCACCGCCGCCGCCGTCTGCCAAGCCAACGCCCGCGGGGCCGCCGGGCTCTGCCGGGTCTGCCGGGTCTGCTGGCACTGCCGGTCCCGTGCACTCGCGGAAACCGTCTGCGTCCAAGAGAAGTCTCACGTCGTCGCCGTCGTCGCTCATTGGCAGCATTTCCAGGAAGTTTGGCTCGACCAAACCGTACAACGGCGGCGCAATCAAGCCTGAGCGGCCCACGATCCTGCATCTTGGCGAGACGCCCGGCACGCCGGGCACGACGCCGGCAGAGACGCTGGGAACCCCACAGAGTGCTGGTTCTGCAACCGGCGGTGCTGAGGATGGTGGAAAATGTTCGCTGCCGCACCAGCCACCGCCCGAGCCACAGTCGCCGTCGCCACCGCCACAGCCGCACCGGGCAGCGCCAGCAGCGCCAGCAGCGCCAGTCGCTCCAGCGGCTCCAGCGGCAGCGGCGGCGGCAGCAGCAGCAACACCAGCCACGACGACCGCCCCTGCAAAACCTCCTCCGGTCCCTACACAGAAGCCAAAGGCTCCCAAGCAGCAGCTGACGGAGGCCGAGCAGGAACGCAGAAGAGAGTTGCGGCGTGCCAAAGAGAGAAAGTACCTCAACAGACTGATTGAGATCTGCTCGACAGAGGACCCGAACAAACGGTACCACGACCTCGTGAAGATCGGCCAAGGAGCGTCTGGAGGCGTGTACACGGCGCAAGACACCGGCAGCAACACGTGCGTGGCCATCAAGCAGATGGAGCTGGAACGGCAGCCAAAGAAAGAGCTCATCATCAACGAGATTCTCGTGATGAAAGGGTCGCAGCACAAGAACATTGTCAACTTCATCGAGGCGTACCTGTTGAAGAAAGACCTGTGGGTGGTGATGGAGTACATGGAAGGTGGATCGCTCACTGACATTGTGACGCACAGCGTGATGACAGAGAAACAGATGGGTGCCGTCTGCAGAGAAACACTACAGGGACTCAAGTTCCTCCACTCCAAAGGAATCATCCACAGAGACATCAAGTCAGACAACATTCTGCTCTCGTTGCAAGGCGACATCAAACTCACAGACTTTGGCTTCTGCGCACAGATCAAGGACTACTCGGCCAAGCGTAACACCATGGTGGGGACTCCGTACTGGATGGCTCCCGAGGTGGTCACCAAGACGGAGTACGGACCAAAAGTCGACATCTGGTCTCTTGGAATCATGACCATTGAGATGATCGAAGGAGAGCCTCCATACTTGAACGAGACCCCGTTGCGTGCGTTGTACTTGATCACGACAAACGGAAAACCAAAGCTCAACGACCCAGACTCGCTGTCCAAGACGCTGCAGAACTTTCTGAACAACTGTCTTGAAGTGGACCCTGAAAAACGTCTTGACTCGGTGCAACTATTAGAAACTCCGTTCATCCTCGACGCAGACGCAAACAGCTCGCTTTCGCCGCTGGTCAAACTCGCTAGAATGCAGAAACTCGCAGAGAGACCAGAGAGCGAAACCGAGTGATGTTTACGCTTGCGCTTTTTATACTTCCATCCGTCATAATACCAATTACACTATTCAAAGAGATTGTTACAACATAAGGGCTAGTATACATTCGATGACGGGCGAAACGCGCATCTTCGGTAGCACGCTCCGCTTCTCACCGCTTTGTTAATCGCTTTGCTTTCCACTCTCTTGGTGTCAACATCCCCAAAAGACTCGCTGTCGCTCGTTGTCGCTCAGTTAACCACTCACTCACATATCATCCTCGTCATCCTCGTCATCCTCCGGCGAACTCACAACCACATACTTGCTCTGCACGAAGAACAACTTGACCACCGTCTTGCCCTTGTTTTCAAACTGATAAAAGTTACCCATTGGAATCTCAAATGAACACCCAGACCGAACAATAAACGTGTTGTGCGACAACGTCACCTCCAGAATCCCTTGTATCACATAGAAAATAAAATACGTGTCGTCGTTTGACTTGATTGCTTTCCGCGACCCAATCGGAATCTCAATTATACCCCCTCCACTGAACTCACTGTCCTGGTCAAACAGAGTAGATATCTTGAAGAACTCCTCGCTATTCTTGATGATCGAGATGTTTTTCGACTTGTTCGGAGCCCACGCAATAGTTCTCTCTATCTGGTTCTCCGACCCTGGACCTTCGAAAACAGGAACAGTCAACGAGTTTTTATCTAGCCAATCGGCTCCCTCCATGTTATCCACCGGTTCCACCGGCTCCACCAACTCTTCTGGCTGCTCGGGCTTCTTCGCTGCCTTCGCTGCCTTTGGCTCGACAACTTCAACATCCTCACTCTCCGACCTTGCTGTTGACTTGGCAGGTCTTTTGCTTCGACTGGCTTGCGAAGGTGCCTGCGACATTCTCCGCTTAGGAGGCTGCGAAGCAGCCGCAACGGGCCGATGGATCACGTCCTTGATCTTCTTCACAAACGTTCCATTCTCGTTCGTTGTTTCATACAGAATCTTCTCGTTTCTCCACCAAGCAACAGGAGCAACCTTAGTTCTCGACGACCTTCGCAGATGATTCGATCTGTCCACAGAAGCCGCTCCCGTCTTTCCAGACCGATGGCTTGCAGTAGTGCTCTTCTTCTTGCTCACCGGAACGACTTCCTCCAGTGAAACGTCTCTGGCCGTTCTACCTTTCGAGCGCACAGTTTCCTCCTCCTCCTCCTCCTCCTCTTCATCGCTTCCTTCCTCCTCATCGTCCACATTCTCCTCGTCTTCTTCGTCCTCCGCCACATCCGGATCCTCAGGATCCTCAGGCTCTTCAGAATCATCCTGCCCCTCCTGATCGTCGGGAATCTCCTGCACGTTTTGGCCATTTTCTTCATCCGATGAGGCCTCATCAGAAACATTGATTACCGCACTCGTTTCGGCAGCCTCCGCCTCCTCCTCCTCCTCCTCGCTAGACGGTTCGGGCGCCTTGAATCGTCTGTTTTTGTTGCCCTTGTTGAGCGCTATGCTCTTTGTTATCGAGGCAGACTTTCCATTGCTTCTCTTGGTCTTCTTCGGAGACTGCAACTCCAGCGCTGGAGGTGAGTTGTTCAGAGTTCGAAGCTTTTCAAAAGCGCTCACTCCAGCCGATCTTTTCAGCGGAGAAGGTTGTAACTTGGTGGTGCTGCTGGTGCTGGTGCCGGTGGTGCTGCTGGCCTGTTTGTGGGTCCTGTTCCCGTTCTGCGACGACCGGACTGGAGACCCGTTCAACGAGGCTCTCTTGTGGATCGACGGCCTGATTGGCGAGCCCATCATGGTGGCAGACTTTATAAGCTCGTCTGCGTCGTCTTCCGCGTCGCTGTTGTTTTCTTCTTCGTCATTGCTCGAGTAAGCAACAGGTCTATCTAGCTCTGTCTTGTTGTTTCTATGGTTATTATCGTTCTCCTCGCTCTCCGACGACGACGATTCTCCGGCGCGCGAGTCCTGTTGCTGTTGTTGCTGCTGCTGTTTCCGAGACTTGAGGTCTTCAAACCGTTTCGAAAGTCTCTTGTTCGGCGACGTCACCACGGACTTGCCGTTTGGTGACTCGTACTCTTCGTCAGATAGAAAGAAGTCTTTCAAGTCCTCCAGCCCATTCTTGTTGCGCTTCGGGGTTTTCGTCACGCGGAACCCGGTTTTGCGGCCTGCTTTCCCCGGAGGCTCAAACACTCCACTCTTGCGGTAACTCATCGGAATCGGTGGTTGACAGGTTTATTGTTTTCGCTTCGCGTTGTTGCAAGTACCAAAAAGCGTGTGCAGAATTGCTCTGTCGTGCGCCAGTCCAGCCGTGTAAGCGTGTGTAGGGATGTCGGAGCGCCAATTGCCGGTGAAGGTGCTTGGATTGCACATAAATTCACGTCCTGGTACGCGTTGTAGGAGGAGACTAGTAAGGGGTTGTTGTTTTGGTAAACATGGATTGTACGAAAAAAAATAAAAAAAATGGCGAGAAAAAAAAACCCCAAAAACAAAAAACAAAAAAAAATTGAATTTAAAACACGCGTCGGTCGGCGCGACTATAAAACGAACTCTGGCTAATTCAGCCGTTTTTCTTGTTATTATACCAGTCTAGAAACATAAAGTACACAGCGAAACCACAAACAGCTCTAGTTCTCGCTCTCAACAGTAGTAACCTCACCGGACTCTCCGTCGTGGTAGGCAATCATCTTCACCTTGAAGTCCGCACAAGCAACACCAAACGTCTTGAGAATAAGGGCCTGTCTCACGTCCAGAACCTGGTCCTTGTCCACAACCTTGTAAGGCTCGGTCAGCGTGATTTTTCCAGCGACAATCTTGGTTGGAAGCTTGAGCTTGTTACGCAGAGTAGGCTCCATCGAGTGCGACATAGGGACGTCCTCCTCCTCGGGAACCTGACCTCCTCTCGAGTACACAATGCCTTCTGGGATGGTGAACGTGATTGGGCTGCGGGACTTGGCTCTTGGGTAGTCCGAGCGCACGTACGCGTTGAAGTACGCCGTCACGGTCTCTGGGGTCTCGTCTGTGAAAAGCAAACCCACCAATCCGTCGGTGTACTCCACCAGCTTGTGCAGATTGTCCTTGTACTCCTGTTCTGGCGACTCGCCGAGCGCCTTCTCCAGCACCTTCCGTTTCCCCATCAGCAGACGCGACCCCGCCCAGTCACGGCGGATGTCTTGCAGCACGGGCGTGCGCACGTCATCCAGACTGAGCACCCATGTGTATCTGTGAGTATCCAGGGCCTCTCTGACCTCGTCGAAGATCCGTGTTTTGTTTTCACGGCCCTTCTTGTCTGTTTGTGCAAGTGTCACGAGCTTGGATCTCTTTGATCTCGGCATATTGTAATGATTAGTATGTGCTTTTTCTCTTGTGTTGTGTTCTTTTTGCTCTGATCTCTTATAGTAGAAAAATCACTTAAAGATAAAAATTTTCAATCATAAAAATTTCGTCCCGTTCGCGCAAACGGGATTTATCAGGAGCGAAAAGGCGCACAGAGTCTTCTTTTTTTTTTTTTTTGATGGAGGCAAATATTCTTTTTTTTGTTAAAAAAAAATGGGGGGCACCGATTTAACTAATACACTTCTCGAGGGCAAACCATACTCAACGGGACAACTTTCTTCACTGTTCCAGCGGATTCATTTGCACGAGACGTACACTTCTTGCTATACAGCGTGGCAGCAAACAGGAGTCGCTAAGCAGGGCAAAACATTCTGCTTCTGAACACGCACGTCTTTTCCCCTTTCTCTATTGGCACAATCAGCATAATCTAGCACAAATTTACTTTTCTCCGGAAACAAACACCACAATTGCCACCAACAATGACAAGGAGAAAGCTCGGCGCGACCGGAAAAAGCCGCTCGGGCACTGACCTGGCGCAGACAAGAGCCAGAGGTGGCCGTGCCAGTGGCGATCCAAACTGCTCCAGAGACGGATCGGACGTCGACATGGCCGATACCGACACAGACACAGACATGGGCCAGTGCAGCGACGACGGGGCCCGCGGCGGCGCCCACAGCGATGAGGACGGCGACGAACACGCCGTTCTGACGAGACTCGCAGGTAACTATAGACGCTTTTCGGAGTCGCAAAACCGTCTGGGCAGAGACTCGGACGGAGGCGACAGCAGTGACCGCGAGAACGAGAACGAGAACGAGAACGAAAATGAAAATGCAAACGAAAACGAGAGCGAAAACGAGAACGAAAACGAGAACGAAAACGAGAACGATAATGACCACGAGCAGGATCACGCACACGATTATGGCGACGGCGCTGACTCGGACGACGACGAGCTCATGCGGTCCCTCCACGGCGTGCTGACCGCAGGAGGAGCCTCGGGCACCGCTCTGGAAGCGTCCCTGGCGGCCGCACTGGGTGGGGCTGCCAGGCAGTCGCGCAACAACCGCATCAACAGCGAGACCCTTTTCAGGTCGTCCAACAGTGCCAGAGAAGAGGATGCGGGCCACGATTACCACGACGAGGACGACGAAGACGAGGACAGAGAGCAAAACGACCTCGGCAGCGAGCTCGGTGCGTTCCGGAACGCCCTCGGCCGGATGCTTCCAGGAGGCGGCTTTGGCGAGGTGTTTGGCAGCGTTTCGAGAATCTCGCAGCTGGCTTCTGCGCTGCAAAAGCACCAGGATCCGTATCTCGTGCTGGAGACTCTCAACGAGCTTTCAGAGAGACTGCTCATGATGAACGGGATCATGGCAGAACGCAACCTTCCTTCCTACAAGCTCTCGCAGGAAATCGTTTCCATCATAGAGAGCCCGTTCTATCAAGAGGACCTGGAGATACAGCTGGTGGCATGCCGCTGTCTGTACAATCTTTTGGAGGTGAACTCGGACGCGGTACACGACGTTGTCTCAGCAGGGGCCATCGAGGCGTTGCAGACCAAGCTGATGGAAATCAGCTACATTGACCTCGCAGAACAAGCATTGCAGACTTTGGAAGTGATCTCGCGTGAGCGCGGTAGGGAAATCCTGCTCAAAGGTTGTTTGCCATCCTGTCTGATGTACCTCGATTTCTTCACAATACACGCACAGAGAAAAGCGCTCAGCATTGCTGCTAACGCTTGCAAGAGCGTTCCACGTACAAAGTTTGATCACATCAAGGAAGTCTTCCCCATCATCGAACGTATTGCCATTGAGTACTCGGACCCAAACAGCGTGGAATGTGCATGGCTTGCAATTGCCAGAGTGGTGAAGAGTTTCGAGAGAGAACCATTGTTATTGGAGCAACTAATAAGCGAGAACCTACTTAAGAGATTGTGTGTGTTGCTACCAAACTGTCTAAGCAGAGGCAAGCATGCCAACAACTTGATCAGTTTTGGCTCCTGTTTGAAGCTAATACAGTCGCTCTCGATGATCTCTAATGTGTCGCCGAAGCTGTCGATGTTGCTCATTGGCATCTGTGATGTTGGGAGAGTGATTATTGCTTCTCTATCCGGTTTCGAATCAGACAAACGCGTTTCTGAAAGTCTTGGCTCCTCGGCAGACTCGAGCGAAAAGGGCAACACGAACAGTTTGATATCCATTGAGGCGTTGATGGCCACCCCAAAAGAGCTGATTGTTGCAATTTTGGGCTTGATAGCTCCTCTATTACCATTTGGTGATTTCAGTGACGATGTGAAGAACAAAAAGGACGTTGGCAATTTTCAAGGCTATTGCAGTAGCCAAGACCGCAAGGAGATCAACAAGGAACGGATCGAACTTTATTTGAACGACTCTGAAAACTTGAAACAGTTTGATGTCTTTGTTCGAGAAACATTCCCAGTGCTTTTGAGAATCTACTCTTCAACAGTTGATTATCAAATCAGACGATTAGTCCTCATATGTGTTTTGCGCACGGTACGCGTGTTATCCAAGGAACAACTTGCATCGGTTGTTTTTGACTCAAGTATCACATCGCTGTTGGCATCGATAGTCATACACGGGAAACATGTCTTGAGGAAACTTGATGCAATGAACGATTCCACATACGAGATGAAACCTTATGTCCTCATATACGGGGCACTTTTGATTACACATCTGTTGATTGGGAAAGCTCCGGAGCTATTTTTACTTGATTTTGAAAGAGAAGGTTTACTTTCCCATACTCAGCGGTTCTCGGAGACTTTGGAACATGACGAGAGAGTCACCAAGCTGTTGGAGAAAAACGCCCTTCTTCCTAGCTCTCAACAATCACAAGTTGATGAAGACATGATTGATACGAACTTCAACAGTGAGAGTGACAGCGCAGACGAAGATGATCCTATAAGCAGCACAAAATCAAAACGCGGATACACACATCGTGGGGACGATGAAGATGATGAGGACGAGGACGAGGACGAGGACGACGATGATGACGATGAGGACGATGAGGACGACGACGATGAGGATGATGATGAAGGTAGTCGAATTGGAGGCGAACCTCAAGTCGACGAAGACGAAGATGAAGATGAAGATGACAGCGAAGAAGAAGAAGAAGAAGATCAGGCTGTTATTTCGAGGAACGGAAGATCCAACGATCCAAGTATCCCGAAGTTTGTTCGCGACTATACTATGGATAGTGATGGAACAGTTGTCATGTCGATGGACTCCATGTTGGTTGAGTTGTCGAAATTATGCACCGAAATCGAACAAGACTATACCAGCATCAAGGCTTCATCGTCTACTTCCAAATCAAAACATTTGAAGCTTCTTGATGAAGTCAAAGTTTTGCTTGAAAACTCCGATGAAGTTCATTACACCTACGAGCAGTGGTGTGTGATCTGGCAGAAGTTGGCACATTCCTGTGGAGTGGGCAGTCCTGAAACAGGACTTGTTTCGAGCTTTGAACTCATTGCTTCCGGGATTGTTTCCGCGCTGTTGTCAGTGTTTGATACACAATCGATGCAGGACTCCTCTTCTGCTATCAAAGCTTTCCAACATATGTTTTGTTCTTCTCTGAGTCCAATTGGAACAGGGGAACATTTGCCTCTGGTTATGCTTGTGAAAAAGCTTGAGGAATCCCTGAGCAGAACAGAGTCTTTTGAAATCATCAATTCTGGTGCCACGTCCTACAATTTCAACTTATCTTCCAATGCTCGTACTTCTTCTATGGCTAAGCAACTGAGGATTAAGCTGGTTTCTGAGGAGCAAGATCCAGAGAGACAGGGAAAGCAACTGATGCTGATGGTGCAAGCCATTGCCACTTTCAAGTCGATCAATGGATTTCTGAAAACTAGAATGGAAGGTATGAGAGGTCTTATGAGAGCAATATCCTTTCCTTCTAGAGCTTCATCTTCATCTCCTTCTGAAGAGTCTTACTATGTGGAGTTTTCCATCAACGGAGAAGTGATACCTCACGGAACTACTATCTATGGGGCCATTTACCGTTCCTTGCAGAATGAGTCTGGAGAGATAGTTCCTCCGAGAAGAGTTTGGACAAATACGCCGCACATAGTTCATTACAGAATGGTTGAAGGCGATCCACCAGAACGGTACGAAGATGAACTGTACCCTAATGACACGAATGAAGATGATTTGGAATCGTTAGGAGACATTCATACAGTTCAAATTCTGCACCTCTTGAAACATCTCTACGACATCAATTCGGCAACTCCCACCTCGGGTGCTTCAGACCCGTTGTTTCTCAATTACAAGCTCACAGCAAAGCTCAACAGACAACTTGAAGAGCCTCTCATTGTGGCCAGTGGAACGTTACCGGATTGGAGCGTCCACATCACCCGTCAGGTACCTTTCTTGTTCCCAATTGACACGAGGGTATTCTTCTTACAGTCCACCTCATTTGGATATTCGCGGTTGATCAACTTGTGGCAAGTGAGATCGCATCAAGAAGAACACGAAAACGGGGCTGGATCTTCGATGTCATCCAGCAACCTTCAACTCGGTAGGCCGGTGAGGCACAAATTGAGGCTTTCAAGGAAACGGTTGTTGCAAGGTGCCATCAAAGTGATGGATGGTTATGGGACGATTCCTGGTTTGCTTGAGATTGAGTATTTTGATGAAGTTGGAACGGGACTGGGGCCTACTTTAGAGTTTTATGCGAATGTTTCGAAGGAATTTTCAAAAGTGAAGCTCAACATGTGGAGAGCTTCTGGGGACCAAGGGTCAAGAATGGACAGTGAGAGCCATGTTGAAGAGAAGTCGGTGAATGAATACGTGAGCAATCCTACTGGGCTGTTCCCACGTCCACTATCTGAAAACATGCCTCAGTACAGCAAGATTCTTCATTTGTTTTCTGTTTTGGGAAAGTTTGTGGCAAGGTCTTTGTTGGACTCGAGGATCATTGATTTCCACTTCAATTCTTTATTCTTCATGATTGCCAACGAAATTGAATCCAAAAGTACAAAGAAAGTGTCGCGCTTGAGATCCATCGAACTTCTTCATCTGATAGACCCTGATTTGGCCAACTCGATGAGTCATTTGAACAAATACCTACTTGCTTACGAAGGATTAGATGCAGAGCAACGGGAGGACGTTGAAATTGACGGTTGTCATCTAGAGGACTTGTCGTTGAACTTTGTTCTTCCAGGGTACGAGGATGTGTTGATGAGACCGAATGGTCACAACGAGGAGATCACACACGAGAATCTAGCCGAGTATATTGATGCTGTTTGTGACATGATGATTGGTTCAGGAGTCAGGTCACAGATCCAGTCATTCATTGAAGGATTTTCGGCTGTTTTCCCATACTCATCAATGGCGATTTTTTCGCCACAGGAGCTGGTAAAGTTACTTGGTAATGATCAAGAAGATTGGTCGTTCGAGACGCTATTGAATGTTGTTCATGCCGACCACGGATATTCGATTGAGTCGCCTAGTATTCAAAGACTTTTGGAGATTATGAGTGAGTTTTCTTTGGAGGAGAGACGCAAGTTTTTACAGTTTTTGACTGGTTCGCCAAAGTTGCCGATTGGCGGGTTCAAGGCTTTACATCCGGATTTGACTGTTGTCCTCAAACGTGCTGAAGGCGATTTGGGTCCAGATGATTATCTGCCGAGCGTTATGACGTGTGCGAATTACTTGAAGCTGCCGGACTATTCGTCGAAGGAGGTGATGAGGAGTCGGTTGTCTCAGGCAGTGAATGAGGGGGCCAACTCGTTTTTGCTTTCGTAAAGCGAATCAACGAGCCAAGTGAGATTCGCTAGCAACGCTGCCGTAGTTCGCTCGTTATCGTCAACGTCATCTTTTTTACCATATAAACCAATAAGAAAAACAGGATTCAAATACACACGTATAAGCGCGAGAGGAGACGGAGAGGAGCAAATGATTGCTTTGCTTGCACTGCTTGCGCAGTCAACTGGACGAATAGCTCGCAAGTGGCTCGCAAGTGGCTCGCTTCGCTCGTCATTTGCTCAGTTTCCCCTCACCCATCCACCCAGCTTCGACAACCAGCCCTGAGCAGTATCATGCGAATCCTTGAGTCCTTTCTGAGTCTGATCAACCAGCTTTCCGCTGCCATCCTTGATATTCTTGTTGGCCTGGTCAAGATACTTGTTGAACGTGGATTGAGCCTGGCTCCGTTTTTGCTCGATATCGTCGAGCTGTCTCTTTGCCGCTTCCTGAGCCTCCTTGGACTTGGCACTTCTCCATTTCAACCAGCTGGACTGAGTCTCGTCGTACTGTTTCCGGGCCTGTCTGGCTTGCTCGTCGTAGTAGTTGTACACTTTTTCTGCTGACTCTCTGGACTTGATGGCAAGCAGCCCCGCAGTGTCGTAGAGAGACTCGCGATGCTCACCGGCAACCTCAGAGTTCAGCTCGCCAAAGCCTGCGGCAGCTTTATCGGCCTGCTTCTGAAAGTCCTTTTCTGATAGCCGCGAGTTCAGAGCGTTTGCAACCTGGTCCTTTTTGGCCTGAATGTTGCCCAAAACCTGCTGTCCGCCCCTCTTTGCGTTCTCAAACTGCTGACTGGTCTTTTTCTCAGCCTCGCTGATCGCATCTGCTCCCCATTTGGCCAAGTTACTACGGGCATCCTCGAGGTTCTTTCTCGCACTGTCGAGCTCTTTTCTAGCGTCGTCCTCCTTGTTCTCGCCCCAGCCGAGCCAGCCCTTCTTGGACTCGTCCGCCTTGCTTTGGGCCTCCCGCAGCCGGTTTGCAGCAGTCTCGTACGATCTCTCGGCAGCATCTTTGGACGAGCCGAATAGAGCGCTGAGCCTGTCTTTCGAGCTCTCCAACTTGTCAATCACCTGCGATCCGGCCGAGTTCACCGTGTCTTTGAGCTGGTGGCCCGCCGAAGAGGCCGTATCCTGCACGTTCTGGTTCTTGTCGGTGATCCAGCTGCCGGCCGAGCTCTTGAACTCGTCCACCTTCTGCAATCCACTGTTGTAGGTCTCGGCAAAAGGTTCCACTTTTGGCGGAGGATTCCAGTTGTACAGACCAAGCTGGTCCACTGTCTTGCCGTGGTTGTACTGAACGTCGTAGACGTACAGACCGGTGAGCCCGGTAGCCAACGCTAGCACAAATCTGTTTGGCATTTTGCTCGAAGTCATTGTGAATATGGAGATGAAGCAACTACGCCTAAAAGACTCACTCCGAGTTTTTGGAAATCGGCGGACATTGTGTCTTATATACGCCAACATTGCTTGTGCTGGGCGATCCGGAAGTACGCAGTGAGCAACCGTAAATAGCAACTCAAACACTCTGGTGTCTAGAGTTGCGCTATCCAAATCCGGTAATTTCTGGGGTAGCCAGAACACATCCTTGCACCGCAGAGCCCGTCTCCTTTGCTTGCTTGCAGATGGCTCCTCCAATGAGAGGCTGTTTCTGCTGCGGAATGACCTAGAACAGTGTAGGACAGCGAGAAGCATCACGTGCAATAGCAATTGTTGTGTGCCATCAGTTGCTGCTGTATGGACCGAAGACATGCGGTAAACAGCAAGTTCAAAAAGCTTCAAACTTTAAACATGCAGATGGGCTGGCTCCACGAGGGCTTGGTGGATGATGTTGTTGGATCTCTATGTATCATGTAGTGACGTCAATAGCAGTTCGACGTTGACGAGCGGCGTGAGGGCCGCTGCGACGAGCGAAACGACATCAGTCATCTGCAATCAGATCAGGTTCACAGAATTCTTATCAACCTAGTAAGCGAGTAAGTTTGTGAAATACAAGCTGAGTGACTCGCTCTGCTCGTCATATCACATGCATGTTCCACGCTGGGAGAAGATCCTGATGGCTCGGCTAGCTCGTTGCTTACTGTACTCTCTGTAATCGTGGCTGTGCATGCTACTTAGCCTCCTGCACCGCCACAAACTGACGCGTTCCAAAATCGCGTTGATCTTCATTTCTCAATTTTTTTTCAAATTGTGTGTGTGTGTGTGTGATTCAGTGGGAAACAAAAAAGGGCTTCTTTGTGTTTATACCCTCTTCGTACTTCTACCAACCAGCATAGGCTCCAACAACGTGGTGGGACTGAAGACTGCAGAATGAGTGATAGCGATGGGGATCTCAACTTCTCGGACACTCCGGCTCCCAGAAAGAAGAAGACAACCTCGAAGTCTAAACAGCCTCTTTCCAACTCTACAAACACGGCCTCAACACAGACCGCTGCGCCTGCAGGTGCAAAGAAGTCGTCAGCCTCGGACCAGTACCAGAAACTCTCGCAGCTGGAGCATATTCTGAAGCGTCCAGACACGTATGTGGGATCGGTGGAGCGGTTTCCAACGGAACAGTGGGTTCTCGATGAGGACACAGAAACAATGGAAAAGAAAACAGTCAACATTGTGCCTGGGTTGTTCAAGATTTTTGATGAGATCTTGGTCAACGCTGCTGATAACAAGATCAGAGATCCCAGTATGAAGAAAATCGATGTCAAGATCGACGCCGAAAACAATGTGATTTCCGTCAAGAACGATGGAAGAGGTATTCCAGTAGAGATGCACACCAAGGAGAACATGTACATTCCAGAGCTGATTTTTGGAAACTTGCTCACTTCGAGTAACTACGATGACGACCAAAAAAAAGTTACCGGTGGTAGAAACGGTTACGGTGCCAAACTGTGTAACATTTTTTCCACAGAGTTCACAATCAAAACGGCCGACAAAAACACCCAGCTTCTTTACACTCAAACGTGGCGGAACAACATGTCTGAGACGGGGAAACCGAAAATTAGCACCATGAAGAAGCAAGAGGAGTACACCGAGGTGATCTTCAAGCCTGATCTGGCCAAATTCGGCATGGAAACGCTCGATAGCGATATCCTCGGAGTCTTGAAGAGAAGAGTGTACGATTTGTGTGGTTCTGTGAGAGGAATCAGGGTCAGTTTGAACGGCAAACCCCTCAAAGTTCACAATTTCAAGCAATACGTGGAGATGTATGTGAGAGCATTGGAAAAATCCAAGAAAATGGATGACGATTCACAGGATAGCTCCAATCCGATCAAGGTTGAAGATGAAGAAGAGAAATCCGATCTTTTGGAACCTCCTCCAAGCCAAAAGTTACCAACAATCGTTCACCAGGTCATCGATGATAGGTGGGAGATTGCCTTCTCTCTTTCGGATGGTACGTTCAACCAGGTTTCCTTCGTGAACTCCATTGCAACCACGGCAGGAGGCTCACATGTCGAGCAGGTTGCCTCCTTGTTGGTTAACAAGATCATGGACCAAGTCAAGAAGAAGAGCAAATCGGCGATGATCAAGCCGTTCCAGGTTAGAAACAACATGTTTTTGTTCATCAATTGTTTGATTGAAAACCCAGCTTTCACCTCTCAAACTAAAGAATACCTGACAACCAGACCGTCTCAGTTTGGTGGTAAAAAACTGGAACTACCTGAAAACTTTGTCAAGAAAGTTTTATCTTCTGGTATCTTGGACAGTGTCATGGACATTGCTGCTGCCAACGCTGATAAGGCTTTGAAGAAAAACGATGGTAGCAGAAAGAGCAGATTGACTGGGTATCCAAAGTTAGAAGACGCTAACAAAGCTGGTACCAAAGATGGTCACAAGTGTACGTTGATTCTGACAGAGGGAGATTCGGCCTTGTCTTTGGCTGTTTCGGGACTCGCTGTGGTTGGAAGAGATTACTATGGCTGCTACCCATTGAAAGGTAAGATGTTGAACGTGAGGGAGGCAAGTGCGGATCAAATCATGAAGAACGCAGAAATTCAGGCAATCAAGCAGATCATTGGATTGCAACACAAGAAAAGATATGACTCTTCGAATGTCACCTCTCTTAGATATGGTCACATCATGATCATGGCCGATCAGGATCATGATGGTTCGCATATCAAAGGTTTAATCATCAACTTCCTGGAGACATCATTCCCCGGATTGCTTGAGATTCCAACTTTTTTGATTGAATTTATCACTCCGATTGTTAAAGTGACAATCTTGACAGGCCCGAACAAAGGCAAAAAAATCCCATTCTACAACATGCCTGAGTATGAACAATGGAGAGATACTGAAGGAATCAACTGTTCTTACAAGCAAAAGTACTACAAGGGTCTGGGTACGTCTTCTCCACAAGAAATGATGGAATATTTCAGTCAACTTGATCTTCACTTGAAAAGATTCCATACGTTAAAAGAGGATGATAAAGGATTGATTGATTTGGCCTTTTCCAAGAAAAAGGCAGACGATCGTAAGGAATGGTTGAGGGGATTTGTGCCAGGTACCTTTTTGGATCCAACATTGACAGACATCCCGATTTCGGACTTCATCAATAAGGAGTTGATTTTATTCTCAATGGCAGACAACATCAGATCGATTCCCTCTGTTTTGGATGGTTTCAAGCCTTCTCAAAGAAAGATTCTTTATGGATGTTACAAGCGTAACTTGACTGGAGAAATCAAAGTTGCTCAACTTGCTGGTTACATTGGAGAACACACTGGATATCACCATGGTGAAGCTTCGCTTCTTCAATCGATTGTGGCACTTGCACAAGACTTTGTTGGATCCAACAACTTGAACATCTTGAAACCAATTGGAGGTTTTGGTTCTAGAGCAGCAGGTGGTAAAGATGCTTCTGCAGCAAGATACATTTTCACCGAATTGTCAGCAATCACCAAGAAAGTTTTCAACCCATTGGACAATCCTTTACTGACGTACATGCAAGATGATGAGCAGACTGTGGAGCCTCAATGGTATGTCCCTGTTCTCCCAATGATTCTTGTGAATGGTACGGAAGGTATCGGATCTGGTTGGAGTACCAACATCCCACCGTTCAATCCAGTTGATATTATCAAAAACATTCGTGCACTTATGGCCGGAGAAGAGATGGAAGACATGGTCCCTTGGTATAGAGGTTGGACTGGTACCATCGAAAGACAATCCAAGGATAGATTCAAGATGGAAGGAACCATCAATGAGATTGACGACAACACGTTGGAGATTACTGAACTACCAGCCAAGATGTGGACCATTACAATGAAGGAATATTTGCTGCAAGGACTTGCTGGAACAGAAAAGCAAAAGCCATGGATCAAAGATATGGAGGAGCAACACGGTGTCGGAATCCGCTTTGTGGTGAAGCTGACTGACGATGAGATGGCCAAGGCGAAGAGAGTTGGCTTGAAAGAGAAGTTCAAGTTAGTTACGACGATCAGCACTTCTAATATGGTCGCCTTTGATCCACAGGGAAGAATAAAGAAGTATGATCATGTGAACCAAATCATCGAGGACTATTACCTTGTGAGATTAGACTTCTACCAACGCAGAAAAGACTACATGGCTGAGTTGTTTTCCAACCAATTTGAAAAGCTTTCTTGCCAGGCAAGGTTTGTCAAGATGATTATTGACAAGGAGCTTTCAATTGGCAACAGAAAAAAGAAAGATCTCATTTCAGAGTTACAGAAACTTGGGTTCCCAGGATTCGACAAGAACAACAAGCCAATCAGGCCTGGAACTATCACCGAAGATGACAGTGAGGAGGAAGAGGAGGAGACTGCGTTGGAGGTCGATCCTGCATCGAGCACTGCGGTGATTAACAACAAAAGTTTGTCATCTGCGTACGACTATCTTTTGGGAATGCAACTGTGGTCTCTTACGAGAGAAAGATACGAAAGACTGTTGAAGCAACGGGATGAGAAAGAGATGGAACTGAACACGTTGCTGAGTAAGAGTGCCAAAGATCTGTGGAACGAGGATTTGGAGGTCTTCCTTTCCTCTTGGGAAGTGCTTTTGCAAGAGTATGACGAGTCACGCAAAGAGATGGGTGTGAATGCTGCAAACAAGCCAAAGAAAGGTACCCGTAAGCGCAAGCCAAAGGCCGAGCCTAAAGGCGACACTGTCAAGACCACAAAGAAGAAGAAGATCGAGCCTGCGGTGAAGAAGGAGGAGCCTCAACCGGCAAAGACGACGACGGTGGTTTCTCCTGCTGAAGAGGAAAATTCGAGTTTCAAGAGCGTTTTTGGCAGTAAACCGTCGCCATTCGGAAGCCCATCAACGTCCAAGTTTAGTGCGGCATCGTCTGCCTTTTTCTCCAAGACTCCATCTCAGGAAGATGACGAAAAACAGCCAGTGAAGGCATCTGAGTTGTTCCAAAAGAAGCCACGCGCAGGAGGCGGTGCAAAGAAGAAAGCTGCTGAAGAGGAGCCTGTGAAGGCTCCAAAGAAGAAAGCCCCTGTTGCTCGCAAGAAGAAGAGCATCTCCTTGGACTCGGACGACGACAACGACGACAACGACGATGGGGCGATTTTGGTTGATTCAGACTCAGACGAAGAGGTTACTGCTCCGCCGACAAGAAGAGCAGCTTCTAGAAGAAGCAGGGCTGTGAAGTCGTATGCGTTGGAATCGGATGAGGATGCAGCGGAAGATGATAGTTACAATGAGTCGGAATGACTGATTTGCTTGTTTAGAATGTTTGCTAGGATTGTGCAGTTTAGTAAAAGATACATGAAAGAGGTAATGACTGACGGTCTATGAGGATCGATCGAGGGTTCATCACTTGTTCGTCACGTGTAAAAGACTCGTCAGCTCTCCCGAGTCAGTTTGGTATCACTCATTTCGCAATATCTCAAAAGTAGTCCACAAATGATGAGCAAACGAAGCGATTTTCTCGCCGTTGTGAGTGTCATCTTTTGCTTGTAGTTGTATACTCCTTGCTCAAGAATCGCTTCGCTCGTCATCCGCTCGTCATTCGCTCGTCATTCGCTCGTCACTTGTGCCTATTCGGCACCATTGGAGCCCACTTCTCCTCCAACGACCCCGTAGAAGCGCCCACCAAGGCCTTCGGCTTTGTCGGCACGATTGGGGCCACTTTCCCCGACGAAATCGACCCTGCGTCCGACCTATCATCTCTCTTGTCCTCCACAGCCACCTTTCTCGGAGGCGGAGGTGGTGGTGCGCTCGCTTGAGAAGAACCCGTCTGACTTGGAGAGCTCGTTGCCGACCTTGTTGGCCGCATCACCGATAGCGAGTACGCAGGAGAAACGTGATTGGCAGCAGCGCTGGACATGGGCGGGATTCTGCGTGCTTTCAGCGGACTCACACCGGGATCGGAAACCGCTGTGCGCTGCGGCAATGGCGGTGGAGCGTTCTCGTTGTTTCTCGCACTGGAACTGGAAACGTCTGAAATGTCTATCAAAGTGGGCGTCGACGCAACCGACCAGCTTGCAGAGGAGGACGGTGCGACCGAGGCCGAGTCGGCTTCATCGGGCTCGTTCAACTCAATCAGCTGGCCGCGCGACCGAACCGCAGACGTCTTGTATTGCTGGTACAACCGGCGCAACAGTTGGCTCTTGGTGGCCTCGTCAACAAGACGAACGCCGGCGATAAACGTACCGTAAACGGGCTTGTGGTCGGAAAACATCACGTCGGTGGCAGCATTGTACGTTTGTTGAGTCAAGGAAGACCCACGGTACAAGATCCGATCGGTCCAGGAAGGAACACGCTGTTTTTCACTTGTGTCGTAGACTGAAGTTCCTTTGTCAAACTTGTACGTTGGAATGAACTCGATTGGAAACTCTTTGAAGCCGCGCAAATCAGGCCGCCTTTTCATCTCCATGTGCAACTGGTCGTATTCAAGCAGCGTGGCCAGATCGTGCGACCCCACAAGCAGACGAACCTCCTCGTTTGCCTTGGATATCCGGTAGTTGAGGTCGCCGAGCCAGATGATGTTGTCGTGGTGTTTGATCTGACGGTTTCTCGAGAAACGAATGGCGTTCCACGACGTGACAAAGTCGTTGTACCGTTCTTCCACGTTGGTGATTCCTGCTGCGAGATGCGAGTTGAAGAAACAGAACGAACTCGAGCCGTAGTTGAACCGGATCGCCACAGACCCCTTGTTGGCCGTCATTCCACCGAGTCCTGTCTTTTTCGACTTACCTTCCACTTGAGTCACTTTCGAAACTGCGTCCGAGCGAGCGTACAGCAGCAAGAGCACCGACGACATGTACTCTGCACGGAGCAAGACGTAGCGGTGCGGACTGCCGCCTGCGGCAACACCAGAATTGAGTTGCCGCTCGATGAGACCTTGCCAGTAGTGCGAGATGGACATGTCGTTTTTCAGGATATTCGAGGCGTTGAGCTCCACCACCTCCTGGAACCCAACAACGACAATCTCGGGTGCAAACTGGCCCGGTCCGCCAGTTTCTTGCGGGAACAGCCAGTCAGAAAGGTCTCCTGCGGTGGCCGAACCGGCGAGATTGTACGAGCCGACATAGACGCCGATTTCCTCGTGCGAAACAAACCGGTCTTCGTGTTTGCGACATTCTTCGTTGACGTACTCGGAGATCGGATCAAAGATCTGCGCCGGCAACTGGTTGGAGTTCTTGCCCAAGAGAGTGTCGGTGACGGCCTGCTTGCCCTTGTCGACAAAGTTGTTGATGTAGATGCGGCTGATCGACTTTGTGGCGTCCGAGAGAGCTCCGGCAAGTCCCATCTTGCCGCTGCGCGAGAAACTGGACTTGAGAGCGTTTGTCCCCGTGTAAATCTGGGAGATCTGGTCGCCGTGGTCGGCCCATAGCGAGCTGTGCTTGTTTCGTAGGTCGTAGAGGTCGCCTTTCTTGAAAGCCTTGAGGAACTCTTCGAGAGCCGCGACCGAGAGAACCTGTTGCACCACGTTGGTTCGGTCGAGACAGTCGAGACAGTTTGTGCGAAACACGCCTTGCTGCTCCAGCAGAACCTCGCGAGTGGCCTTGTTGTAGCAGAAGAAGCGGGAGTCGTCGAGCTCCTGCTGGACGTCGGCGAGAATGCGCGATGCGTGGGCATAGGTCTTTGCAGTTTCGTGGTGGAAGTCAAAGTCGGTGAACGAGATGGAGTCTGGTTTTTTCTCGAGCAGAGCGCGCGCGTGCTGGTGGTAGCGGCGGCTCAGCTCGGTCTCGGAGGCCTTGGTGGACGACAGGAGGTTGACGATGTTGACAGGGCCGTACTTGCCGTTCAGACTCTGGAAATGACGCTCGAAAACCGGCTGTGTGGCCTCGAAACTGCGGGTAATCTGCACTTTTGGCGAGATCAGCGCCGTGTCCTGCTCCCAGAAGATCGGGATCGAGCCGCGGATCTGTGTGTATGCAAAGACGTGCGACTCGTCGTTGTAGATGCACTCTGTTTCGACAAAGTTGGCCACGTTGCCGTCGTCGTCGACGCCGCGGACGTTGAAGCGGGTCCCGGCGCGCTTCCAGGACTGCTTGGAGATCACCGTGAGCCGCGCCTTGCGGCCGCCGATGCTGGTGCGCAGCGTTTCCGCGAACCCGCGGATCACTGTTGTCAGATACCGGTTCTCGTCGAGGATCCGTTTGGGCTCGTCTTCGAGGTTGTTGCGGAACTTGATCATCTCCTCCATCATGAACGAGTTCCACATGTAGTCCAGGTGGAACCTGTCCATCGAGAGCGAGTGGCGGGACCCGATGCCGCGGTTCTGCAGCGTGCTGGTGAGGTCGAAGTCCAGCGAGTAGAAGAAAGACCCGTCGGTGAGCAGTTTGCGCAGCTCGTAGCACGGGTGCTGTTCGTAGCGCTGGTCCTCTGCGCCGGCCCCGTTCGACGTGCTGTTGGAGCCCGGCTCGGCCTCGACCGGGTAGCCGTTTGCGTTCAGCTCGAGGAAATCCCACGAGTCTCTGGTGAGACAGTGGAACTCAACGTCCATAATCTTGTTGATCAGCTCGCCCTCCACGGGCGCCGCCACGTCCACTTTGCCCGTGATCACCGACAGAAACACGTCGTGGCCCATCTGGATCAGTCCCAGAAACCCGAGCGGCTTGTGGCGGGAGAGCGACCGGTATCCCTTGTTGTTGAACTGTTCTTTTGACACGAGTTCGATGGCGCATTTCCCGATCTTGGCAATGTACCGGAACAGCAGCACGTGTGTGTCCGAGGCAAGAGCAAGCGTTCGCTCGCGTTTGGTGTTGACGAGGATTCGCATTGTCGGGGAGGGAGAAGGAGCAGGTGGGGAATGAAGAAGGGGTTGCCAGATAAATGGGAAAAGTGAGGAAAAAGTTGGAAAAAATGAGGAGCGAATGAGGAGCGAATGAGGAGCGAACGACGAGCGAACGACGAGCGAAGCGAATGACGAGCGAAGCGAGTCACTGGCGAGTCACTGGCGAGTCACTGGCGAGTCACTTGCGAGTCACTTGCAAGTCGCGAGTCACTACAGTACAGAGCGAGTCGTGAGGATCGCGGGTGACTACGGAGTGGCACAGTCTACATGACGAGGATCGCTCTGGCGCCACACAGCCACCTTGAACGACGAGCGAGGCGAGTCGTGAGAGTCGCGAGTAGCTACAGTACAGAGCGAGTGGTGACAACTCGTGAGAGTTGTGATTGAGGAGCGTCACTCACGGCACGCTTCGTTCGTTTCGCAGCTCAGTAGTTGGCATCAGTTGATTGTTGGAGGTGTAGGGGTGAGGGGAGGTGTTTACAGAAATTTCTGTGAAGACGAGCAAATGACGAGCGAAGCGAGTCGTTCGCTAGCCATTGGCTAGTCATTGGCGAGTCACTTGCTAGTACTTTCAATCAAATAACTCGATCATTTGCAAGACGTGAACAGACAAAAAAAATGACGAGCAAATGACGGGCGAAGCGAGTCAGCGAAGCGAGACATTTGTGAGGAAAATTTACTCGCTTTGCTCGTATGTGCACTCGCGGACCTGCCTTCATTTGAGAAGCGTTTCACCAGTGTTACTCGCTTCGCTCGTCACTCGAGTCTATATAACTAATCTCTGATAGTTGGTAATTTGAATCAAAATGTAACGATCAAAAACTGGGGACGGTTGTAAGGTTGAGCACATTGCGAGTGGATGGCTCCGTTTGCTGGTTGTCACTTGCCTGATTTCTGTGCAGCGCTGCGTTTCGCGCGGAAACTCTGCCGAATCTGCTGACGAGGGAAGCGAGTTTATTTGTTGCAAATGACGAACGAATGCGAACGAATGACTCGCATCACTTGCAAATGAATAACGTGTGAATTGTTTCGCATCACTACCAAAATGACTCGCTCATGAGACATTGTGAATATTATGTAGTTACACAAGCAATTGACTCACAAATGACACAAGCAATGACTCGCTTCGCTCGTCATTTGCTCGCATGACGAGCCAGTCAACGGGTATTCACTGACTTGCCTCGCTCGTTGAATGAGGGGTGAACTAGAAATCAAGAGTCACGATGTGAGATGTTCTTGAGCAAGTGATAGAAATATGCAATGGAAGAGTGACTTAGTTGGTAGGTTGGTGATACACTCGCCACGGTCACCCGCCACGGTCACTTGCCACTCACTCCTCACTTCCTCCTCACTCCCTCCTCACTCACTGCTCACTCACTGCTCACTCACTGCTCACTCACGGCACACTCACGACTCACGACTCGCTTCGCTCGTCGTTCGTCGTTCGTCGTTAGCTCGCCATCACCGCCTTCACATTCTCATACACCGCAAACGTAACACACGTTGCTGGAACAACCCTCACCAAATTAGCCACCAAACCCTTATAGAACCCCTTCACTCCCTCTTGAGTTAAAATCCCCTTCACCGTACTCACCATCGTTGGCCGATTTACCGTTTCACTGCTCGCTTGTAGCCGCGAACGTAGCACTTGCAACGGATACAGAGCCAAAGAAGACAGCATCTTTGAAAACGCACTGGCATACAAATACTGCGCAGTGCTGATTTGATTGTCTGCACTGGTCGTCATCAGATGATACTTCAATGTATCATAGATGGAGAATTGTAACGCTCCTTGTGAAACACTCAGCAATGCCGGCGACAGTCCTCGGTACAACCCCACAAACCCCTCCTTACGTAAGATCTCGCGTAACCCGTCCAACACCGACGAATATGCACCTCTTGCATCTCTTGGAGTGGAAATCATCCGTGTCTTGATCACCCAAATTGGATTGGTAAGCAACGACGTCGACCACCCGGCTGCAAACGCACACAGCAGGTAATGTCCAGATCCAAGATCTTTGTCTGGATTCCCAATAGTGACCGTGGTTGGTTTCATCAAATTGTAAACCAAACTCTTGTATTCTCGATAAAACATGAAATAAAAACCCCATGCCGTGGTGCTACCAACGAGATTCGGCCCAACACCCCGGTACACGCTGCGGATAAGCTCGACATTGCCGCCCGTTGCCGCCTTGCGTTTAAGTTCAGAGCAAATACGTGCAAAACTCTCGAGCTGAGTCTTAGATTTTGTGTCGAGTTGTAATCGAAGTTTGACAAAATCAAATGGATGAGAAACTAGCGTGGTGATGAAACCGGCAGACAGTCCAGCCACCGTCTCGGCCGTGCGGCGCTTCCACGTTCGGGACGGGCTGTTTGGGGTGTTCTCCGTGGGTGTGGACGTCATGGTGGTTGGAGGAGGAGTGAAGAGTGGTGAATGAGTGGTGGATGAGGTGTGAGGGTGGTTTTTTTACCAGTGGTGGGTGCTGCGCCACCACCGCCACAGTGCGCCACGCCGCAAGCTTTCCCCTGGGGGGAAGTGGCGTGATCGACTGCCTCAGTCACAACGCCCTCACGACGCCCTCACGACTGCCTCACGACTCACTCACGATTCCTTCACGACTGCCTCACGACTCACTCACGACTCACTCACGACTCACTCACTCCTCGCTTCGCTCGTCGTTCGCCAACTCCGCAGGTGCGAGGTGTGCGGCGAAGAATTTTTTTTCAACTTTTCACACCGTTTTCGGACCGGCTCGTCGGAGTCAAAAAAAAGCCCACGTCACGTGCCGTCGGCACGTGACACCTTCCAAGTCACCTTGACTTGAGCAACCACGGGGCCTCGCCGACCCGTACGACGCTCACCAAAGTCAACAGCGTGACGCTGTGCTGTGCGAACGAGAGGCGGTACTCACGATCCACCTACAATTCATACAATCAACCCAGGTTACTCAGGGTAACTCACGATTCGCTTCGCTCATCATTCGCTCATCGTTCGCTCATCGTTCGCTCGAAGTCAAATTAATTTTTCACGCACTCTCGACATATAAATCTCGTGCATCTCCTCCCCTTCCCGCTTCCACCCCTTCATCCCTCAGCTCTCCTCCACTCCCCCAGCAATCGCACACCAGCCCCACGATGTCCGACTTCAAACGCCTCAAGCTGAACCTGATCAAGCCGGTTCCGTCCGACTACGAGATCTCGAGAAACCAGACTCCGAAACACATCGCCGATGTGGCCAAGGAGTGCGGGATCCTCGAGGACGAGATCGAGCCGTACGGAGCGTACAAGGGCAAGGTCAAGCTCGATGTGATCGACAGACTGCACCAGCGCAAGAACGGAAAGTACATTCTGGTGACGGGAATCACGCCGACGCCGCTCGGCGAGGGTAAGTCCACCACCACGGTGGGGCTTGCCCAGGCCATCGGAGCGACGCTGGGCAAGAAGGCGTTTGCCAACGTGAGACAGCCCTCGATGGGCCCAACCTTCGGTGTGAAGGGCGGTGCCGCCGGCGGAGGCTTTTCGCAGGTGATTCCGATGGACGAGTTCAACATGCACATCACGGGCGACATCCACGCCGTGGGCATGGCCAACAACCTGCTTGCTGCTGCGCTCGACACCAGGATGTTCCACGAGGCGACGCAGTCCGACAAGGCGCTGTGGAAAAGAATGTGTCCGGAGCGCAAGGACGGGTCACGTGACATTCCGCGCGGACTTTTACCTCGGGTGAAAAAACTCGGACTCGAGTCCAAGGACCCTAAGGAGTGGACCGAGCAGGAGGTTTCCAAGTTTGTGCGTCTCGACGTGGACCCGAAGACCATCACGTGGAAGCGCGTGCTGGACCTGAACGACCGCTCGCTGCGCGGAGTCACGATCAACCAGGCTCCGACGGAAAAGGGCCTCACCAGAGAGACCGGCTTCGACATCACTGTGGCCTCGGAGGTGATGGCGATCCTGGCGCTGGCGTCGTCGCTCAAGGACATGCGGGAGCGGCTCGGCAAGATGGTGGTTGCGTCGTCCAAGGCGGGCGAGCCGATCACGTGCGAGGACCTCGGCTGCGCGGGCGCTCTCACGGCGATCATGAAGGACGCCATCAAGCCCAACCTGATGCAGACGTTGGAGGGAACTCCGGTGTTTGTGCACGCGGGGCCCTTCGCCAACATCTCGATCGGCGCGTCGTCGGTGCTCGCGGACAAGATGGCGCTGAAGCTCGCGGGAACGGAGCCCGGTTTGTCTGCGGAGCAGGAGAAGCACGACGCCGGCTACGTCATCACCGAGGCCGGCTTCGACTTCACCATGGGCGGAGAGCGGTTCCTCAACATCAAGTGCCGCTCCTCCGGGCTTGCTCCCGACGTGATCATCATCGTGGCCACCGTGAGAGCGCTCAAGGTGCACGGCGGCGGCGCCGACGTCAAGGCCGGCATGCCTCTTCCGCTCGAGTACACCACCGAGAACGTTGAGATGCTGAGGATCGGGTGCGCCAACCTGGCCAAGCACATCGCGAACGCCAAGCAGTACGGCGTCGACGTGATTGTGGCCATCAACCGCATGTCGAGCGACACCGACGCGGAACACGCGGTGATCCGCGAGGCTGCTCTGGCTGCCGGAGCCACCGATGCCATCGTCTCGAACCACTGGGAAGAGGGCGGACAGGGCGCCAAGAACCTTGCCGAAGGAGTGATCAAGTGCGCCAACAAGGAGTACGAGTCGCAGCAGAACTCCAACGAGAGCTTCCACTACCTGTACCCTACCGAGGGCTCGTCGATCGCCGACAAGATCGAGGCGATTGCCAGAAACATGTACGGCGCGGGCGAGGTTGAGTTCTTGCCTGCTGCCCAGGAGAAGATCAAGGAGTACACTGCGCAAGGGTTCGATAACCTGCCGATCTGCGTTGCCAAGACCCAGTACTCGCTGTCGCACGACGCCAAGCTCAAGGGTGTTCCAACGGGCTTCAAGTTCCCTATCAGGGATATCAAGGCCTCGATCGGTGCTGGCTACTTGTACGCTTTGGCCGACCAGATCCAGACGATTCCGGGATTGGCCACGAAGTGTGGGTTTATGAATGTGGAGGTGAATGAGGATGGTGAGATTGAGGGGTTGTTCTAAACGAACGACGAGCGAAGCGAGTCGTGAGTGAACGTGAGTGAGCGTGAGTGATCGTTTGCTCTTCATTTGCTCTTCAATTGCTCTTCAATGACGAGCAAAGTTCACAACTCGCTTCGCTCGTTGTGGACTCGTCCCGCTCGTTCAGCACACCAAGTAGTCAAGATACGTTATTGAAGTTTTCGTTCAATCAGCACAGACTGGACAAGTACGACCGAGTCCGCGCGACTTGGTTTTGATTGTAGTTACCACAGTAGCGAGACATTCACAAACGACGAGCGCAGCGAGTCATTTGAACAAGCTCCCTATGCTCATTCAAGACTCGCGTAGCTAACTTTGCTCGCTTAGCTCAATCGACGAGCTCAACGAGTCCTTTGGAGAAGCTCTCTATGCTCACTCAAGACTCGCTCAGCGAACCTTGCTCGCTCAACTCGCTGCGCTCGTTGGTGCGCTCGTCATCAATTCCGTGCAGCATTGCGTTTCGCGCGGAAAATCTGCCAAATCTGCCAAATCTGAGAGTAAATGACGAGCGAAGCGAGTCATTTACAAGAGAGTTTGTCCGTCATGACTAACAAATGACGAGCAAACACCTGGCAATTATCTAGCAAATGACGAGCAAACACCTAGCAAATGACGAGCAAATGACGAACAAATTCTCTTGTAAAAGATCTGCTTAGTTCGTCATCTACATGTAGTTACCAATCATCGAACTAACAAATGGCGAGCAAACGACGAGAAAACAACGAGCAAAGGAGGGTGACGAGCGAAGTGAGTCGTCAATGCTGGCCTACAATGGCTCGAGCGAAGCGAGTCATTTTCGCTCGTCATTTACAGGAGAATGCTGACGAGCGAAGCGAGTTTATTTGTTGCAAATGAAGAACGAATGACGAGCGAAGCGAGTTCATTTGTTGCAAATGACAAACGTATGAATTGCTTCGCACACTACCAAACTGACTCGCTCATGACTCGCTCATGACTCGCTGCGCTCGCCATTTGCTCGTCAATGCTGACCTACAATGGCTCGCGATGACTCGCTTCGCTCGTCATTGCTCGCTTCGCTCGTCATTCCTCTATTACATCTATCACATGCTAAACCCCTACTTACGAGAACTCTTTCTCGAGGACTTCCTCGATGACGCACTCTCCTCCCTCCTCTCCTCCCTCCTCGACGCCCCCTCCTCCCCCCTCAATCCCGCACTCTCTGACGCACCCTCCTCCCTCACACTCTCCTCCCCCTCCACCTTCGATGATGCTGTTGAACTCTCCCTCTGCCCCCTCCTCACAGACGCAGACCTCGCCACTCCTCCCCCTCTCGATCTCCCCTTTGGAACCACCAGCTGCTGGTTCTCCTGGTCCGCAACCCCGTTCGTCTTGCGCTTGCGCTTGCTGTTGTTGTTGCTGCGTTTCCTGCCCTTGGCCTTGTCCTCCTCGCCGTGCAAGTCGGGCGTGCCGCCGCTGGACTCTGTGTCTGTTGTGTCGTGATGCTGATAAACGTTGGTTTTCTGTTGCAGATGGCCGCTCCGCGCTCCACCACCCGTGCCAATTTCGAGCTCCTGCAACTTCAGCTCCACCGCCTCGTTCCTGTTGAGCTGCCTCAAAACCTCCTCACACTCCGATAGAACCACGCTCGTCTGCTGTCCGTGCGACTTGGCAGCACATGCAAGCGTCACAAGAGCCTCGCTCATCGATTTCTGTTTCTGCGTGTACGCAGCCTCTATCTGGCGCGACGACTTCACCACCGCGTGGTACTGTTCCAGCATCCCCGAGTCCTGTTGACGAACAAGCGCGAGATTCTGGGTCAGCAGCTGCTGTCTCTCGGCAACAAATGCCGCCAATTGTGCCCGCAACTCGGCAATCTGTGCACTTGTTTGCAACTTGTACTCCTTCTGCGAAGCCACGACCGCGTCGTACGCCACCTGCAACCGCTCGCACTCGGCAGAGCTCACCGAGTCCTGCTCCTGTAACTTGGCGAGCCTTCTTCTCAGCGCCTGCTCCTCAAACTTGACCGAGTCCGCCGCAGAGAGCGCCTCTGTGAGCTGTGACTCCAGATCCAGCACCCGGCGCTCCTTGCGCTTCAAAAGGGCCTCGGAAACCTGGTTCTGGTGGCGTGCGTTCGACAGTTGTTCGACAAGACCCTCGTTTCTGCGCACCGAAATCGAGTGTTTCTGCTTCAACTCCTTCAGATCCGCGTCTTTTTCCGCCAGCTGGGACCGCAGTTGGTCCAGCTGGCTCTGCAGCTCGTCGATCACCTTGGACGTGCCCGTCGACATGGAGGTGGATGGGAACGGAGTGGGTGTAAACAAGGTGAAGAAGGTTGGCAGAAATTTGGGCGAGCGCGAAGTTGGGAAAACGATGAGCAAAGCGAGCGAGGCGAGCGAGGCGAGAAAGGCGAGCGAAGCGGGCGAAGGGGGCGATTTTGCTGGTGGCGGTGGGCGGTGGCGTTCATTTTGGCACCTGTCACCACGCTCCGAAACACCCACAAAACGTGCGTAGTGTTGTACCGTCCGATCTGACGGATCACACATACTCAGCTACACTTTGGCTGTGGACGGTCGGCGCGTCGATCGACCCAGCCACTGTTGTCACATCACAAGGTGGGGAGACTTTCGCGAATGACCAACTCCAAAGCCTCACGGATTTGTCCGGCAGGCAGGCGAGGCGAATCACGACTCACGCACGGCGAACTGCCCCCGGCGAGCTGCTCAGGCGCCCGCGCAGAGTGGCGCGATACGTGCCTCCCCCCCGGAAAAATTCGTTTCTTCCCCGGCAACTCCTGGTGAGTTATCGTCACTTACGTACATTCGCGTACATTCGCGGGTCGTGCCAGGGAAAAGTCACGAACATGGCTGTGCACATGCAGGGTGCTCGCAGCTGCATTGACTGCTGACTGTTGCAAAACATTATATATTCAACACTTGGTCTGCTGTTACAATCACCATCCGCCCTCCACAACGATCCAGGCTTCCAACCATGACACATCCTTCCAGAACCCCGCGCCCAGACCCCAGTGCAGACCGTTGCAGCTGCAACGCCATCTTCGAACGCGCTGTCGAGCTCAAAGAAACAGAGTCCCCAACACACTCACACCTACTGACAGAAAACCATACTTACCCGATCCTCGACTCAACCGTCGAGGCCCTCGCCGAAGACGGCGATCTCGAAGACATCGAGATTGTGCAGTATCCGTGCTTGTCGCCCTCGCTGCCCTCCCACTCGCTGCGTTCGCCGTCACTCGGCTCTGGCTCCCGTTCTCCACTCACTTCGCGCTCCAGATCCCAAACTTACCCTACCGAGCCGTTCGCCGCATTCTCCCTCGGAGAACCAGCGTGCACCGGCAATTCCGCCTGCACAACACCTTTTTCCCCATTATCTCTCGGGTCCACGCCATCCTCACGCCGCCGCTCGCTGAGCTTCTACTCTTACTCAGACCTGCTCAGCTACGAACGCGCCTCCAACAGCCCTCCGCTCGACGTGGACGAGTTCACCCCGCAGGATCAGGAACCAGTCGTGTTTAACACCGGCCTGTTCCGCCGCAACCACACACAAAACAACTGTCTCGACTCAGACTCTGAGCAACTTGCTCAGGGTCCGACCGATTTCTCTGCACCTCGTCTAAGTATCCGCTCAGCGAGACAGGTTATTTCGGACATGACCAGCAAATGATGAGCGAGTGTCGTTGCTGTGTCTGTATAGTCGGACAGCGTGTGCAAGGTATTGCACTGCTGGTGTGTACAAAAATGTATTAATGATTGACGATTATCCCACCTACTCGAGCCATTCGAGTTGCTTAGTTACCTCAGCGCTTACGT
The DNA here is from genome assembly GCA_003705115.2 of Ogataea henricii. NCBI lineage: Eukaryota > Fungi > Ascomycota > Pichiomycetes > Pichiales > Pichiaceae > Ogataea > Ogataea henricii. The sequence goes on from PPHT02000006.1 coordinate 301,496, forward strand.
AACGTGAAAAATTTCGTGAAAAAATAAAGTCTCCATCAGAAAAAAATTCATCCTGTTCTCGCTAATCATCAGCTTATACTTCATCCCTCCAACCCATCTCCACCCGCTCCTCGCTGACCCTCCGCTCCCCTCCGCTCCCTCCACCATGGACCCCCACACGATCCCCCACAGCACCTGCCTGAGCGAAACGGTCTCCCTGGGCGCCCCGAGCGAAGTTCACGACCATGATTACGTCACCGAGCCACAACAGTTATCCCTCCAACACGCCCTGCCAGACCACGCGTGCGCCTACTGCGGCGTGTCCACGCCCGACTGCGTCGTGCATTGCAACACGTGCAACAAGTGGTTCTGCAACGGGCGGAGTTCCGGGTCGGGATCCCACATTGTGACCCATATGGTGCTGGCCAAACACTCGGCAGTGTCGCTCCATCCAGACTCGGATCTCGGAGACTCTGCGCTCGAGTGCTACAACTGCGGCAACAGAAACGCCTTCATCCTGGGCTTTGTCTCGGCAAAACAGGAGTCGGTGGTGGTCATCCTGTGCCGGCTTCCGTGCGCACAGACGAAAAACCCAGATTGGGACACCGAGCACTGGCAGTCGCTGATCGAAGACCGGCAGTTTTTGTCGTGGGTCGCGCGTGCACCGTTGCCCGAGGAGGAAATCGACTCGCGCGCGATCTCGGCCGTCCAGATCTCGAAACTCGAGGCCAAGTGGAGACTCGACAAGAACGCTACGCTCGAAGACGCTGAAAAAGAAGACCAACTCGAGGACGTCGAACCCATTCTGATGCGCTACAGCGACGCTTTCCAATACCAACGCTCGTTTGCTCCGCTCGTCAAGCTCGAGGCCGACTACGACAAACAGCTCAAGATGTCGCACGCTCTCTCACACATCTCTGTGCGATGGGGGCTCGGACTCAACAACCGGCCACTCGCCTCGTTTGCGCTGTCGACGGTCGACGCCGGCGCCACAAAAGTCGCCGTCGGCGACGAGATGATCCTGCGTTACTCCGGGTCCGAGCTGGCAGAGCCTTGGGAACAGAACGGTTACATAATCCGTCTTCCAAGCTCCTCTGCGACCGAAGAGTACACGCTCGAATTGAGCCGCACAAAAGAAAATCCTCCGACACATCTCTGCACCGGCTTCACCGCCGAGTTTGTCTGGAAAGGAACGTCGTACGAACGGATGCAGACTGCGATGCGCACGTTCGCGCTGAAAAAAGAATCTGTCTCGGCTCACATCTACCACAAGTTGCTCGGAATCGACGCTCCCGCCACCGAGTTCGATGTGGCGCTGCCAAAGAAGTTCTCCATCCCACAGCTGGCAGAGTTGAACGTGTCGCAGGCAAACGCCGTCCATTCCGTGTTGCAGCGCCCGTTGTCGCTGATCCAGGGACCCCCGGGAACAGGTAAAACCGTCACGTCCGCCACGATCGTCTACCATCTGTGCAAGATGAACAAGGAGCAGGTCCTGGTGTGTGCTCCGTCAAACGTCGCAGTCGACCATCTCGCAGCTAAACTCGACTCGCTCGGGCTCCGCGTGGTGCGTATGACCGCCCGGAGCCGCGAGGACGTCGACTCCAGCGTGAAACAGCTCTCGTTGCACGAGCAAGTCAAGGCCGGCTCCAAGAAAGAGCTGCGCAAGTTGATCCGTCTCCGCGAAGAGCTCGGAGAACTTTCTGCAGAAGACTCGAAAAAATACCTGAAACTTTTCAGAGCCGCAGAGCTTCGCTCGCTTAAAAACGCGCACGTGATCTGCTGCACGTGCGTTGGAGCAGGTGACTCGCGACTCGCAAAATTCTCATTCAAGTCTGTTCTCATTGACGAAAGCACACAGGCCTCCGAGCCGGAGTGTCTGATTCCGATTGTGAAAGGCGCGAAACAGGTGATCCTTGTCGGTGACCACCAGCAGGTTGGTCCTGTGATTGTCAACAAGCGTGCTGCCGACGCCGGTCTGCGCCAGTCGCTGTTCGAGCGTCTCATCTTCCTGGGCCACATCCCCATCAGACTCGAGGTTCAGTACAGAATGAACCCCTGCCTGTCGGAGTTCCCGAGTAATATGTTCTACGACGGCAGTTTGCAGAACGGGGTCACTGCCGAAAACCGCACGCTCAAGAATCTCACGTTCCCTTGGCCCATCAGGGAAAAACCAATGATGCTGTGGGCGGTGTACGGACGCGAAGAGCTGTCTGCCTCCGGTACCTCTTTCCTGAATCGGACAGAGGCTGTCAACTGCGAAAAAATCATCACCCGACTATTCAAAGATGGAGTGCATCCAAGCCAGATCGGTGTCATCACCCCCTACGAAGGTCAGCGCGCCTACGTGGTCCAGTACATGGAGTTGAACGGTTCTCTGGCTGACAAGTCGTTGTACGCCGAGGTCGAAGTCGCGTCGGTCGATGCGTTCCAGGGTCGCGAAAAAGATTTCATTATTTTGTCTTGCGTGCGCGCCAATGACCAGCAGGTGATTGGGTTCCTTCGCGACCCACGCCGTCTCAACGTCGCACTCACGCGTGCAAAGTATGGCCTCTTCGTGCTCGGAAACCCTAAGGCTCTTTGCAAGAACCCGCTTTGGAACCAGCTGCTGTTGCATTTCCGTGAGCAAGGCTGTCTCGTGGAAGGAAACCTCGAGAACTTGCAGCTGAGTTCGGTTCAGCTCTCGAGACCGACACGCAACCAGGGCCAACTGGGCCGCGGCGTGCTGGAGTCTGCGTACGCTGGTTCGGAGCGCACTTTCGACACCGAGAGTCTTGTTTCCTACGACGGCTCGCACTCGATGCGCAGCTCGAACAATTGGCCGAAACTCGGCGCGGCAGACGACGTCACTGCCCCACCTACTACTTCTGGCCCTGTCTCGCCATCGCTTGTGCGCCAGCTGACATCTTCGTTTGCGAGCCAGTTCCAGTTCTAATGTAAGTGCATCACTCTTCGTATCGAGAAACAAAGAAAGAAAGAAAGAGAAAAAATAAAGCCCCAAAAAAATCGTGGGGCAGCCCTAATTACCCCACCTTTCGTGGATAGCAACAGACCGTAGTGAAGTGTGGGAAATCGCAAATTTGCGTTCACCAACTCGCAGATTTGTGTGGGCATGACGTCAGCGCAAGGGTCTAATGATTCTGCAACCGCCCCTCTGTTGTGTTCTGCCACCGCCCCAGGCAAAAGATCAATTGATCCCCATTTGGTGATTGTTTGTTTGCTTCGGCTAAATTTGTATAAAAAGGGGCGGTGATTCCCAACTCACCATTGAATTTTTTTTTTGCTGTACAGTTATTACTACCAACCTCGCCAACAATGTCTGCACTGTCAGTTAAAATTCCTCTCAACACCGGAGACACAATTCCAGCCGTGGGCTTCGGAACCGTTTGTCCTGAAGACAAAAAGCCAAACTTCAAAAAAGCCCTCAGAGCAGCTCTTTTGGACGCCAAATACCTTCACATTGATACGGCATGGAGGTACGGAACCGAGAAGCTGATTGGCGAGACCCTCAAAGAACTGTTTGACGAAGGGCTGCTGAAGAGAGAGGACCTCTTCATCACCACCAAAGTCTGGCCAAGCATGTGGAATGAAGCGGCCAAGTCTTTGGACACTTCTCTCAAGGACTTGCAGCTGGACTACGTGAACCTTGTGCTCCAGCACTGGCCAGTCAATTTCAAAGCGGACGAAAACGGCCAGCCAATCGTGCCTCAAGACGGCAAGGGTCAGTACGAGTTTGACGAAGGCGACTATCTCGATACTTGGAAGCAGCTCATCGACATCTACAAGAACACGAACAAAACAAGAGCAATCGGAGTCTCCAACTATCCTCTCGCACATCTCGAGCGTCTGCTAGCAGAGACCGACGTGGTTCCGGCTGTTAACCAGCTGGAATTGCACCCTCATTTGCCTCAATTGGACATTGTTAAGTTTTGCAAAGAGCACAACATTGTCATCGAGGCTTACTCTCCGCTGGGCGCAGAAGGAGCGCCCAACTTGAAGATCCCAAAAGTTCAAGAGCTAGCAGAGAAGTACCACGCCGAGCCAACCGATGTCCTCATCAACTACCACGTTCAGGCCGGACGTGTGGTTCTGCCACGTTCCCAGAACGTGGACCGCATCAGACAGGGCTACAAGGTTGTTCCGCTGTCTGAGAAGGATATCTCGGAGTTGGACCAATTTGGTTTGGAGAATCCAGTCCGGTATGTCCAGGAAGGATGGGGCCGTCATCTCGGATTTGAGCATTGGAATTAGTGGAGAAAAAAAATCAAAAGTTTTGTCACGTGCCAGAGGCACGTGACTTTGAGTAGTTCACAAATACAAATGTAATGAGCCATATGTTTGGTGTACACGATCATCTTAGCAAGCGAAGCGGGTTGCTACGTGTGGGGGTTTTTCTTTTTGTTGGTCGTGACACCACAACCAGCCAAATTAGTCAATGCGTACAGCGGATCCCGCCATTCCATACTTCAAACGTGCACTCTTTGACATGACACTCTGCACGGAGCGGGGTGAAAACCACACGCAACCGGCGCTGGGTCTCGAAATTGTGGTGCGCGAGATAGTTGTGTGAAGACAGCATGCTGAGAATGGCCTTGCGTTTGCTGGCGGCCGTCGCGTCGTCGTCGTCTTCCGACCGCAGCATCGACGCGTCGATTCCGAGGTCTTCGCTCATTTCGTCAATCAGGTCCTCATTCAAGATCGGACGATGTTCCTTGAGAAGGAAAACGCGCACGTCTAGACAGTTGAGCCACGACAGACCCAAAGCGGGGACGGTGTTGATACGAGCGACGCGGCTGCGGTAGGTGGACTCGAACAACCGTTTGTTTTCTGAGCGCACCTGTTCGGACAACGGAGTACTCCGCTGGCTGAGCTCCTCCTCGATCTCGTCATAGTCCACCTCCTGTTTGCTGCACAGCTGGCGGTGGACAACGCCTACGTCGTCCCATCCGTAACACCAGCCCATCTGATAGTCTGCGTTCATGCGTAAAAAAAGCTCGTCGCTGATTATGTCATCAAGCGGCTTATCGGTCACCTGATTAGAAACAATCACTGTGACTCCGTGCTGAGCGCACAGTTTGCGGAGGAACCGGCCCAGCCGTGCAATGTAGGCGCCACGTTCACGGTAGGAAAGTTCTGCGCGAATGTGGTGGGTGATGGAGTCGATAATGACGAGTCTGATGTCGGCATGGCGCATGAGAAGCAACGGTAGCTGCACAAAGAGACACCGATCTTGCTGGTCGAGATCGGAGATCAGCGCCGACGGCGTCAGGACGCTGTCCAGTTGCGGCTGGTGTGTTTTGCCGACGCCGTTCTCCGTGAGCAACTGGCGATAATGGCGGGTTATCTGGTCCAGTCGCCGAGTGCTCATTGCCCCTTCAGTTGGAATATACATTGTACGAACGCGCGCCGGCGTGGCTGTGCTCGTGGCTGTGCTCGTGGCGGTGTTTTCTTGGTCGCTAAAGATTGACGGTCCCAGTCCACCAAACTCCAACGGCAACTGCGCAGTCACCGCGAGAGTCAGCAGAACGTTGGACTTGCCTGTAGCGGACCCGCCGCTGAGTTCGACGAGCGATCCGCACGGGATGCCGCCGTTGAGCGTCTTGTCGAGCTGTTCGTCGCCCGTTGTGAAGAACACCGGTCCGTCGCTCGTCTCATCTGCGAGCGAGTGCAGCTTTCCCTTGCCCAGCAGGCTGTTGTTGAGTTCTGTCTTGTACTCCTGCACGAAATGCTCGATCTCGTCTTCGGCACGATTGGCTTTGCGTGCGAGACTCTGGGTATTTGAGAGCAGCAGTTCTGCCGCAGTCACGCCGCCGCGCCCGAGCGCTGCGACGAGTCCGCTGGGCGCGCGATCGGCGACAAAGCTCGCGTCCTGGGGCGTTTCCGTGCCCAAATCCATTGGCAATGGGAAGGAAGTTGAGGGTTATTTGACGCGTTAGTGAAAAAAAGGACGCGAAATCACGAGTCACGAAACATGAAATCGCGAGCGAAGCGAGTGATGATTGCGGAAACGACCAGCGTAGTATTCCGGGAGAAGGCGAGTGCGACGAGCCGAGCCGAGCCAGATGACGATGCCTCGTATACAACGAGCGAGACCCTTTTATTTTGGATTGGGACTTCATATACGAGATGAAAATGAAAACCGTTTTTTTCTTGCAGAAAGATCTATTATTTTCATTATTTTTTTTTTTTTTTTCACCTTTGGTGCTACACTACGTTCTCAGATGATGGCATTTCCTCCTTCTGTACGTTGTTCGTGAGCGTCCATCGATGAGATCGTTTGTTTCATTCAGGTAACTACAAACCAGTGTCCCACGAGCGAGCAAACGGCTCGCTTTGCTCTTCGTTTACCTCTTGTGTGTGTCTAGCACAACGACCCAGTCAATCAGCCCCTCGCTCAACGACTCGCTTCACTCACCGTTGCTAGTCCTCCATCTCTATGTCTCCCGCGTCGTCATAGTCACCCGCCTCATCCCCCTCGTCGTCGTCGTCGTCCTCAAAGACGTTCTCGTACCCATCGTCGTGACTATATCGAAGATCGTACTCTTCCTGGGTCTCGTCAAACGCACTGGACTCCTCGTCCAGCGTCCCAAGCTTGCTGTTCCGCCGCCGAACACCGCGCGACATCCCCGCCTCGTCCTGCAACACCGTGGCGGCAAAGTACAGGAACGCAACCCGCTTCTTGCGCTTGTTGTAGATGAAGTACATGTTGCACCACAAAGTCCCGGGGAGATCGTCCAAGAACGCCTGTTCCGGCTCGTACTGGTAACACGTACAGTCGTCCAGCTCCATGTGCGTGTTGATGGTCTGCCATATCCAGTCGAGGCCCGACGATTTCCCGAGCGATATCAGAAGTGAGTTGATCCGCTGGACCAGATCCGCCGGCGAGCTCAGCAGCCGGAAAGTCGTCGGCTGGGCCGACGAAAAATCGTGGTCTGGATACACAGCATTCAGAATGGCAATCAGATACGCAAACAACCGACGCGACGATTGCTGACTCAGCGGGCCAAACGGCGAATACTCCGTCAGCAATGTCTGCGACGCCTCAACAGGCACCTGTCGGTCCTCCAGCGACTTGGGAGGTGACATGTATGGCGTGTGGAACGATTTGCTTCTGTTCTTGAACTGCTGTTGTTGCTGAGATAGTGACTCTGAGATTGGCGTGGAAACTGGATGCGAGTAACTGGACGACCGTTTTTTGAGCCGGATAAACTCGGGGCTTATGTTTTCCAGCGACGAGTCGCCAACAGCGTCTCGAGGAGGCGAATTGCTCAACGAAACGTCACTGCTGGTCCTGCTTTTCGAGCTGTTGGCGTCCTGTTGCTGGTTGGCCTGTTGCTGTTGCTGTTCGTTGCCGCAATACAGCCGGTCAAGCGTCTTGTAGAGCTTTCGGTCCGAGCCAATTGGCTTGGTGGTGAACAGGTCGCACGTGCCCTGTATGTGCATGTCTGTGGTGTCGAAGCTCAGAGCCTGGTTCACCAGCTCAATGTCGAACTCATCGATATACTGCGAAAAAAAGCGGTTAGCAGCGCGTCCTGACGACGATTCTGGTTCCAGACGGTACTCACCTTCATTTTGCAGTGGAAAACGGTTTCCCCGGTCGCAATATTAAGTCTTTTTGATGAGATAAGATAAGAAAGCTGACTGATAGTGGTTGTTTTTTTTTATTATTTTTTTATTTTTATTTCTTGGTTTTTTCTTATTTTTCCCGTTGACTTCTACAACGCTCAATTATTTTCTGTGATAAGTGGAACGTGCACGGAGGTGGGAAATGGGCCCAACAGACGCGAGCGCGGTCGATCGACGCTTGCCAATATTTTTTTTTTTCCCTTCTCCATCTCCGGGACTGACTGACGCAGGTGCGCGCAATCCAAATCCCGGGATTGCCATCGCTCAAGATCGCTCCGCCTCCTGCACAGCCACACGGGATGCTAAATACTATACAGAAAATCTGCCTTCCCACAATGCACATCTGTGTGACCTCATCGAACAAGCCTCAACTAGGCCAACTAGGTCAATTAGGTTTGGTGTGACCGGTAGGGGCCTCGCCACGCCAAGACTGTGACCGTTGCTACCTGTCAGGCACAACAAAGCAAAAAAATGAGTTGCTGTGCGGAAACTGTTTTTGCGTCAAGTGTAATTTTACGACAGAGTGGCTGGTTTTCTAGCACTGAGCCGTTTCACGTCCATTATGATCGACTTTTTCTTCGCTGTGATCCTGAAACGCTCAGCCTCCCCGTCTTGTTTGCTCTTGCAGTTCCCTGCAGTGCCCCCACAATAACACGGCACTACCAGCGGCAGACGCCGAGCTTGTGGCCGGCTGGAATTTGTTTGGTTCCTGTGCATACTATTATGCCAGTGAAGCCGCCCAAACAAAAGCGCGGAACTAAAAATAGGCAAGTGCAGTTTTTTCCCATCCATTCGCGTTGATTCGCGCACCAAAACCTGCGTCGATCGCCCTGCTTCGTTTGTTTTGCTCTTCGCTGCCAGATGCACAGCTCACGCGAAAACAATAGCGGATTCCCGTTTCAAATCTGCAGGCGTACGCGTTCTGCGCGCAAACGTAACAGAGCAAAGACAAAAAAAAAAAAGAGAATTAAAAAATAATTTTACAATATATATACCCAAGATACACACTAGTGTGAGAAATTAGTAAACAACAGGTAGATTCTTCTCTTTTCTCTAATACTCGCTGAAAAAAAACATCGTCAACAACCATGGGAAGCAGTAGCACCCAGTCCTCGTCGTCGGTTTCGTCCTTTGTGACGTTGCTGATTACCAACGGTATCATTTTCGCGGTGTTTATCACGATTTTCATTCTCTTAAAGAACAAGTACACAAGAGTTTATCAGCCCAGATCCACAGTGGAAACTGTGCCAGAAAATCTCAAAGCGGACCCTCAGCCACGTGGCGCATTCGCTTGGGTCACGTACATTTTGTCTAGACCCGAATCTTACATCATTGAGAAAGCCGGTGTGGATGGGTATTTCTTCCTGAGATATCTGCTGACTTTTGCCAGCATTGGAATCATTGGCGGAATTTTTTTGTGGCCAATTCTCTTTGCAGTGAACGCCACCGGTGGAGGGTCTGCCAAAGGGTTTGATATCATCTCTTTCTCCAATGTCACCCACAAGTGGCACACGTTTGCACACGTTTTCTGCTCGTGGTTGTTCTTTGGCATTGTTGTTTACACCATCTACAAGGAGTTGATTTACTACACCAGTTTCAGACATGCTGTCCAGGTGACTCCTTTCTACTCGTCGTTACAGTCGTCCAAGACGCTGCTGATTGATAACGTGCCGGAGGCTCTTTTGAACGAGGAGTCTTTGCACTCTCTGTTCCCTGCTGCCGTCAAGCTCTGGTTCACCAGAGACACCAAGGAGTTGCAGAAGGTGGTGAAGAAGAGAACCAAGCTCGGCAACAAGCTCGAGGGCGGAATGAACAAGGTGCTGACCAAGTCGATGAAGATCAGAAACAAGGCCATCAAGAAGGGTAAGCCTCTTCCGGAGCCTGCCGACGAGCTTGTGTCGTACATTCCTCAAAAGAAGCTGCCAACCTACAAAGACAAGCCTATTCCGTTCTACGGCGAAAAGAAAGACCTCTTCACCACCGGTATCGAGGAGATTGGCGAACTGAACGAGGACGTGAAGGAGCAACAGGCCAAGTATCCTGAGGGCTTTGACAAGACTGGATCTGTGTTTATTGAGTTTGACAGCCATCTCGAGCTGCAGAGAGCGTACCAGGCTGTTCCATACGGCAAGGAGCTCAAGCTGAGCAGAAGATTCACTGGAATTGCGCCGGAAGATGTGATTTGGGAAAACAGCGGACTCAGTTTCAAAGCGAGAGCCGCCAAGAAGTCGATTGCCGTTACTGTTTTGACTCTGATGATCATTTTCTGGGCCATTCCTGTGGCGGTTGTTGGTTGTATCTCCAACATAAACTTTTTGACTGACAAGGTTCACTTTTTGCGTTTCATCAACAACATGCCTTCTGTCTTGATGGGTATCATCACCGGTTTGCTTCCAACGGTGGCTCTGTCGATTCTGATGTCTCTTGTTCCTCCGTTCATTGCCAAGATGGGTAAAGTTGGAGGTGCCATGACTGTGCAAGACTTGGAGAAGTGGACTCAACAGTGGTACTATGCTTTCCAGGTTGTTCAAGTTTTCTTGGTGACGACTTTGGCGTCTGCTGCCACTTCCAGTGTGACGAAGATTGTGTCTGATCCTGGAAGCGCGATGTCTCTTTTGGGACAGAAACTTCCAGCTGCCGCCAACTTCTACATCTCCTACATGCTGTTGCAAGGTTTGTCTCTGAGTTCTGGTTCTCTCGCGCAGATTGTCCCACTGATCTTGTCGTTTATCCTCGGTCCTCTTCTTGACTCGACTCCGCGTAAGAAGTGGAACCGTCAGCACACTTTGAAGACTCCATCGTGGGGTACCACTTACTCGTTGTACGGTTTGTACACGGTGATTATGCTGTGTTACAGTATCATTTCTCCGATCATCATTGCGTTCACCACGATTGCGTACTTCTTGATCTACATCGCGTACCTTTACAACCTGAACTATGTTCTGGACCACACCGTGGACAACAGAGGCCGCAACTATCCGCTGGCCCTGTTTGAGGTGTTTGTTGGACTGTACCTGGCGGAGGTTTGTCTGATTGCGTTGTTTGTGATGCCAAAGAACTGGGCCTGTGTTGCCTTGGAAGTTGTGTGTCTTGTTGCCACGATTCTTGCGCACTTGTACATGAGATGGAGATTCGAGCCTCTTTTGGACACTGTTCCTGTGGGTGCCATGAGAGAAGCCGTTGGCGGCGAAGAAGGCGCCTACCCAATGAAGGACCAAGGATACCAACAGGTTATCGAGGAAGGAAAGACGTACTTTGTTGACCGTGATCAAGAGTCGCCATTTGAGAAGACCAAAGAGGAGGCTGAGAGCTCAAAGTACCCAACCGACGAGTATGGACAGCCTCAACAGTCTCTTTTCAGCGACAATCCAACGACTGCTGCTACGGATCTCGAGAAGATTGCCACTCTCGACAACGAGGACAAGCCTTTGTACCAGGGCACCAAGTCTGTTGCTCCAGGTGCAGAAGAGACCACATTTGACTTGAAACAGTATGCAAGCCCGTCCTATGTGCGTGGCTATGTTGTTCGTTTCTTCAAGCCAAGACAGTATCTGACGTTCAACTATGCCCGCAGCCTCATGCCACCATCGTGGCAAGAGCCTGTGCATGGTGCTGAAGGTGACTACAGAGACCCAGCGATCACTGCTGACGAGCCATACATCTGGATCCCACGTGACGACCAGGGATTGAGTGCGAAGTTTGTGGAGAGCAGCGAGGGTAAAGTGTTGGTTTCTGATGAGGATGCGGTTGTGGATGAGAAGGCCAAGGCGCAGTACACCGGTCCACCACCGGATTATGAGGAGGTAGTTAAGGCGTAACTAACTCACGAGCGAACGACGAGCGAAGCGAGTCGTTTGATTCAACAACTTTGCAAATGACGAGCGAAGCGAGTCAGTCATGAGTTTGTGACGAGCCAAGCGAGCGCCAAGTTTGTTTTCTTGTTTTTCGTGAGTGGTCAGGTACTGACTTTCTCTTTTTTGATGTCGCTAGTGCTAATTTAATGGGTTTTTGAATGGTTCTTTTTCGTCTTTAGTCTTCTTTTGCTGTGTTAATATAAATGATGGGCGTGTTGTCTACAACGAGCGAACGGCGAACGACGAGCGAAGCGAGTCGTGAGTCGTGAGTGAGTCATTCGTGATTGAGCAGGTTTGTATACGCCTGGTTGAGAACGACGAGCGAAGCGAGTCGTTCGATTCAACAACTGTGCAAATGATTCGCAAATGACTCGCTCTACGTCGTAACAGTAGATACCAACATCATCGTTAAACTCAAGGCTCACTCACGAAACACTCGAACTCTCTGACTCACGACTTGCTTCGCTCGTCGTTCGTCGTTCGCTCGTCGCAGTCACGTGCCAAAGGCACGTGGCGGCACGTGCCAGTCACGTGACCTCGCCACTTTGTTGAGTTGCGCATCTCGACAACTGGCGCGAGTGAAAAATCACCACGAAAAACAGAAAGTGAAAATTGACAACCACTCGTTTTTCTTTTCTCCTCCCTGTCCAGCCTATAATCATCAACATAATGACTTACACTACTAGACAAGTGGGTGCTGCTAACACCCTTGAGTACAAGGTTTACCTCGAGAAGGATGGCAAGCCAGTCTCGCCATTCCACGACATTCCATTGTATGCTGACGAGTCCAAGCAGATCCTCAACATGGTTGTGGAGGTTCCAAGATGGTCCAACGCCAAGCTCGAGATCTCCAAGGAGGAGAAGTTGAACCCAATCATCCAGGACACCAAGAAGGGCAAGCTCAGATTCGTCAGAAACTGTTTCCCTCACCACGGTTACATCCACAACTACGGTGCCTTCCCACAAACCTGGGAAGACCCAACTGTGGTGCACCCAGAGACCCGTGCTGCCGGTGACAACGATCCATTGGACGTGTGCGAGATCGGTGAGACCGTTGGCTACCCAGGTCAGGTCAAGCAGGTGAAGGTTTTGGGTGTCATGGCTCTTTTGGACGAGGGCGAGACCGACTGGAAGGTGATTGTCATCGACGTCAACGACCCTCTTGCTCCAAAGCTCAACGACATCGAGGACGTTGAGAAGCACCTGCCAGGCCTGCTCAGAGCCACCAACGAGTGGTTCAGAATCTACAAGATTCCTGACGGAAAGCCTGAGAACCAGTTTGCCTTCTCTGGTGAGTGCAAGAACAAGAAGTACGCCGAGGAAGTCATCGAGGAGTGCAGTGCTGCTTGGCAGAAGTTGATCTCTGGTCAATCCGGCGTCAAGGACATTGAGCTCACCAACACCACTCTTTCCTCGTCCGCCGCCTTCACCTCGGCCCCAGCCATCCCAGAGGCTTCTCCAGAGCCTGCTGCTCCTATCGACAAGTCCATCGACAAGTGGTTCTTCATCTCTGGTTCTGCTTGAGTGATATATATAGATGGATGAAGAGATTTCTTTATTTACAGATGACGAGTGAGCGAGCGAGCGAAGCGAGTAATTACTCTTTTGTAGTGTAAACGACGAACGAAGTGAGTAAACAACGGCAACAACCAGCAAGGAACTTGATAATGACCCACAGCACCTCACAGCACCTCACAACACATTGATTGCTCGATAACGTCTCACTTACTCACGACTCGCTTCGCTCGTCGTTTCGCTCGTCGTTTCGCTCACAACACCTCATTAAGTACTCAGTAGCGTTCACGACTCGCTTCGCTCGTCGCTTTACTCACTCACGACTCGCTTCGCTCGTCGGTCGTTGAATTCCTCAAAAACAACCCAATCTTCCCCAGATCCTTCCTCCCATCCGTCTCAACACCTCCGCTCACGTCCACACCCAAGACGCCCTTCACCGCGAGAGCACTGGCCACGTTCTCGGGCGTCAGCCCGCCAGCAAGCAGAAACCGCCCGCCCCTGCCGCCAAACTCCCCCGCCTCGTCCCAGCTGATCACCTTGCCCTCTCCGCCAAGCTCCGAGTCCAGCAGCGGAACCACGTGTCGGTGGGTCTCGAGAGCGTCTGCAATGTTTGGTTTCTGCAACACGTAACGAGGAATCACAGGTTTGTCAGACGCAGCAACAAACTCGGCAAACGCCTCCGAGCCATGGAGCTGTATCAGGTCCAATTCCAGGTCATTTGCAAGTTGCAGAACCTCTTCCAATGGCTGATTCCGAAACACTCCAGCGAGAAAAGGCCCGTTTTCTGCTATTTTCCGTGCACTGTACTCGAACCACGCCGGCCCCGTCAGCTCCGAGGCCCGCAGGTGTTGCAGCAGAGACCTGGAGTCCACAAACTCTCTGTTCCTTGCTCTTCTCGCCTCCAAGCACGCTTGACTGATCTCTCTTGCAACGCCGTGGTCGACTGTTCTGCTGCGGTTTGGGACGAGAATCACGCCGAGAAGCGTCGCGCCAGCGTCGATCGCCCGCACGGCAGCCTCCTTCGTCTTGAGTCCGCAAATTTTTACCACTTTGCGGTCGCTCATTGCTCGTCTAAGGTGTTTCAGCAGAACAAATAGATCAGTAAAACTGTGGATATATAACAAAAAAACAAGAAAATGAAAAAAAAAAAAAAAAAACTCCCTCGCTCCTATAAATATTTTTGGAATTCCCCCCCTCATTTCTGATCCCCTTTGTTTTCTTTCTCCTTCGCCACCGATTAAAAAACATCCCCCAATGGGCCTCATTTCGCATCTCAAGCACAAGCTTGAGCAACAACAGCATCAGAATGCCCAATCGGGCCAATCGGGCCTAACGGCCCCGCAAATCCCGCCAAGAGACTACAACAACCAATCAGCATCACACATACAGTCACCGTCACCGTCACCGTTCAGCAGCTCAGATGATATCTTCTCCCAGCCCATCTCCACCAGCCCGCCCGTCTCGGTAATCAAACAGGTTGCATCGCACCCTGTGCCACTGCCGAAGTTCTACAGCCAAGATAAACCCATCCAGACAAACAATTTCTACGGTAACTTTTTGGTGGAACAGCAGAACCTTCCGATCTGGACCCACCCGTACAGTCTTTGGCAGAGCACAGACGACAATTTCAAAGGACTCGGTGTCTCGCACACCGCAAAGTCCCAACAGGTGTACGGCGACGACCCAAACTCGAATCCAGTCAAGTATTTCTTCAACCCTGTGGGAATCTGTTCAATCCTGTTGGGTGCAGCGCAATTCCAACAAGGTTACACGTTCACTGTTGGCGAGTGCGAAAGGTTCAGCTGCGGCGTCAAGTTTGAGACTTCGCAAGGTACCATGAGCTCGAAAGTGGTCCAAGGAATGGGGTTTGTCACTGCCCTATACTCGGGTCAGTTATCTCCCAAACTCAGCAGCAAAGTGGGATTCCAGGCCTTTGAAGCCTCGTCTACTGTGAACGGATTGTCCAAGTACATTGCCACGCTCTTTGACGGCACAAGATGGGTTATCTTTTCCAACGTGGGCTTTCAAATCCAAGATGCCAACAACATTGTCGGTTCTCCAGCCCAGAATTCTGCCATTGTGCAGGTTGCGAAGCTCGCCGGCTCCGACGCCTCGCAGTACGACGCCGCGGCCGGTGCTTACGTGACAGGTATGTCATTGTCTGGTGGTGTTGACCCGGGGAAAAACATAGCAACGTATCGTTTCAACTACCGTCTGGAAGGCCGATCTTCCAGTGGAGCCACCGTTCAGTGGGCTCTTCCACACCAGTATCGTTCTTTTGACCAGACTACTCTCTCTACGCTGCTGAATGGCGTTGAGCTGGATTCCACTTGTAAAGGAGTGATGAGGTGTTTCTTGACGTCACAGTTCACGATGGTGGAGCAACTACCTCCGCAGGATCTCATGTTTGACCCATGGACAGAGATGCGTGGATTCACAGGGTATTCGGATCAAGCATTGCAGGTGTTGAGACAGGCGGCACAGCGCGAGATTTCGGAGTTTGACGTTGTGAATGCGTCCAATACCGATTCGATGTACACGGCGGGGAAAATCATTGACAAGGGCGCCTTCATACTGTATGTGGCTGCGTTTGTGTTGAATGACGCGGCTCTTGCACAGACACAGCTAACCAAGATGAAGCAGGCTTTCGAGCGGTTCATCACCAACAGTCAGCAGACGCCGTTGGTTTACGACACGAATTGGAAAGGTGTTGTCTCTTCTGGAGGTTTACAAGACGGCAACTTCTATGTTGACTTTGGTAATTGTTTTTACAACGACCACCACTTCCATTACGGGTATCACATCCATGCAGCCTCGCTGGTTGTTTTGGCGGATCGGCAGTATGGAGACGGAACTTTCTATGACAAGAGCAAAGAGTGGATCGAGACATTGATTCGAGATGTGGCGAATCCAAGTGACAAGGACAACTACTTTCCTGTTTTCAGATCGTTTGATTTCTTCAATGGGCACAGTTTTGCCAACGGGTTGTTTGCACATGGGGATGGGAAGGACGAGGAGAGTTCGAGTGAGGACTACCACTGCTACTATGGGATCATGCTTTGGGGGCTGGTTTCCAACAACGCCAACCTGCAGAGCATTGGTTCGTTGATTCTGGCCATTGAGCGTCGTGCGATGAACTTGTACATGCTCTACAGGTCTGACAATGATGTGGTTCCGGCCAACTTCAAAGCGAACAAAGTTTCTGGCATTCTTTTTGAGAACAAAGTTGATCACGCGACTTATTTCGGTATGAACAAGGAGTACATTCACGGGATCCACATGCTGCCCACGACCCCTGCGTCGTCGTTTATTCGCGGGTCTCAGTTTGTTGGTGAGGAGTGGCGCGATATGCGTCTGGGAGAGCTAGCCAACTCGATTGATGACGGTTGGCGTGGTATCTTGATGCTGAATTTAGCGTTGGCGGATCCCGCCAGTGCGTGGAACTTCTTCAGCGGTGCGAGTTTCCAGGACCGTTGGCTGGACAATGGTATGTCATTGACGTGGTCTTTAGCGTTTTGTGCTGGAGTTGGAGGGTGTTGATAGACTAGAGAAGGAATTGTAAAGTACAGACAGTGTCAAGATGATGTAATCTGCCGGACTACTTTTTTTTTTTTTTTTTTTTTTTAGCTAGTAGCTTTTTGAATGCGAGGGCGATTTACTTGAAGAGGTTTTGCCCTCCAATGGATCTGACTAATCACGACGGACTACAACCGGCGAGAGGTCTTTTCTAGCAATTGAGACAAGCGGAACAGAGAGCGTAGGCTGCGGTGACCATACAGAAAGAGGGAATATAGGTTCCGAAAACGGTACAAACGAGAATGTCCAGCGACTTTCCCAAAAGGATCAACCACCTGTTGAACTCTCCTCGTGAGAGTTCGCCTCTGTCGCGGTCTGTTTCTGCCACCAACATGGTGAGGGCGGCGAGTTCTTCAGTGGAGCTGAGAAGGAGCCAAAGAGGAACGGCTCTGACAGAGGAATTGGAGAGGCTGAATCATTATGGACTGAACGTTCCTGAGAGTGATGCAGAGACAACGAAGCTGCAATTGGACAAGGGTTCTGTGTTCTACACCACCAACGTGCAAAGGGATCTGAATCCCAAGAAGTTGTTGCCTTACAAAACCGAGTCGATCAGAGATCAGTACAAGTACCTCAGCCACATTGTGGCGCATTTGTATGTGGCGATCAAGAGCGAGGATCTCAAAGGTGCGCTTTCGGTCAGTGTGGCTGACCTAGAACGGGCGAGACAGTCGCTTGTGTCGGGGCCGGCTGTGTCCGAGGCTGTGGGCGAAGGGAACCAGGACAGTGATTTTGAGACGCTAGAGCACAACGAGAGTGACCACGATGACGAGGACGAGGACGAGGACGACGATGACGACGACGACATGGACGACGAATACAGCTCAGACAGCGACGACGAGCAGTTTGCGTCGACCCCAGTCCCCAGTACAGACATCAAGTCTGCCGCTGTGATCAGTCTGAAACACTGGACCAAAGAGCTGAAAAATCTGCTCAGTATGGGGCTCACCATTCCGGTGGAGCTCAACATCGCTCTCGTCAAGGTGTACTATGCGATTGCGCTGTCGAGAGGCCAGGGAATTGATGTTGGGTTCTACACCAACGTGGTGAGCACTTTGATCAGAGAAAGAGACATTCTTTACGAGAAGGGGTTGAGGCTGGACTGGGAACCTCTGTACGATGAGCTCTCATCGAAGCTGGAAGAGCCGATTGCTTCTGTGCATCTGACGGGCCAGGCTCGGTTCAAGAAGCTGATCAAGTTTTCCTCGAGGGTGAGCATGTTTTTTGATGACAACTGCATTCCGGTCTTGATGGAGAAAATCATGAGCAGATACAACAATCTGACGATATCGAGTTCCTTTCTGCAGATGTCTGCAATGCTTCCGATAGTGCTCAAGAGGCCGGTTAAAACCGATGACGGGTCTGTTGTTTACGACAAGACCGATATCAGATACTATCTGCCTCTGTTTTTCTCGTGCTGGACTGCACAGAGATCAGACAAGGAGATATCGTCGATTTTGACCATCGTTGCCAACATCGCCGACCGCGTGCTCAGAGAGCTAGCACTCGACCCGCAGATCGCCGTCATGGGCAAGTACGGTATCTTCACCCAGGATCAGTTCAACTTATTTATTAATCAGCTCCTGATCACCTCCAAGGTGTACACGGTGGACGACAAGAACTCGCAGTATGTCAAGCTCATTGTGGAGATCATCATCAGCTCTTTGACGTCTGAGTTTGCGCTTGTTGAGGGCGGAATAATGGACTTGTTGAGCACGTTCTGCAATGCCATTCACACGCTGGTGCATCCGTCCAACACTGGTGGCTGGTCTACGCTGTTGTCGCAGGCGGTGAAACGGTTTGCCGGTCTCTACCACGTCAGGCTGATGGAGGAGAGAACCGACAGATCGCTCGTGTACAAGTTTGCCGACGACTTTTCCACGTTACCTGAGAACGTCAAGCTGTCGCCAGAGGTGACCGAACGGTTCATCGATATAATGCAGCCGCTCATCAATCTGGGTGTGCAGTCGAAGTCCTCTTCACAGAGAAAGAGATACGTTGCTGCTTTGGAGATTTTGTCGTTTATCGATCCGAAAAAAATACTCGATAATGTTTTGCTAGACATCTACACCTCGTTTGAGCTTGTCAACTCGACGCATAGAATCAACGTTGTTCTGCGTGAGATGACGGCGCTGGTGAGATACATGGCCAAGCTGCCTGTTTATCGCGTGCATATTCCTCGTCTGCTCTCCATGCTTGTTCCAGGAATAGACTCGAACGACCCCGAGAAAACCATCCTGACTGTGCAATTCGTCAAGTCTGTTGCCGCGGTGGTTCCTTTCGTGGACCTCACCGAAGGGGAAGGCGATGGCGGCTTCTTTGCCATGGATTTCACCTCTCAACACCTGTCGTACCTGGAGGCGAAGTTCTACAAGACGTCTCCTGGAATATCCAAGTCGATCTACTCGGACGGTGTTCCCGACGAGTTCCAGTACGAACGCGATGTGGAGCTCGAGGCCTTGCGGTCTGCGTCCTCTTCCTTTGCAGAGTTCATCAAGACGTTTGCCGAGAGCTGTTTCAGATACCTGGAGTTTTCGCCAAACGTCGAAGGCGACGACGGTATCGAGTCCAAGGCGTCGGTTCTGATTGCCCAAGTCTTTGACTCGTTGATTGAGTCGCTGTCGGACGAGCTGTTTGAGCTTCTTGCCGACGCATTCTACGAGTACATCACCAACAATGTGAAGCATCTTGTGGCGATTGTGTTCTCGAACACGGCGGAGCTGATTGTGAGAAGGGATCCAAAGACCCAGTTCACGAGGTTGTACAACTACCTGAGCCAAGTGATTGCAGTCGAAGTTGACGAAGGCGCCGGGTCCTCCCGTACCCAGGAGGTCTTGGCCAAAGACGCAAAGCTCATCTGGTACTTCAAGTTGCTGTGTGGCTCGTGTTTGGGTGCGGGCGAGTATCTGATCAACTACCTGCCTGAGTTGAGAGACTTTGTCACATTGAAAGCCGCAAAGTTGAAGGGAGAAGCTGCGTTTTCCACCAGTATTCTCGTGAACTCGATTCTTTCCACTGTTACTTGCACCAGGCTGATTGAGAGACGGCTGATCTCCGAGGATTGGCTGCGTTCCAACGGAGGGAAAGTGGACGAGCGCTGCTGGGGAGGGTTCCAGTTTGATCCGTATCGGTTTGATCTAGACAATCTGAACTTCAAGTGGTACATGCCCACCGCTGTTGGAGTGGAGACTGCTGTGGATTTCTTTGAGAAGGTCTCGCTGAGCTCGATGGAGGAGCTCGAGAAGTTCACCGATAGTTTTGAGCCTGCAGCGAAGATCTCGCTGGATTTGGCCGACAAGATCACGTACCACGTCAATGTTTTAGAAGGGTGTCTTTCTGGAATATGCACCTTGTTTGACCCGAACTTCAACGCGGACGGCAAGGGCCATTACAAGCCTAGAAAGCCCACCGAGCTGTCGTCTGCGTTTGCCTCTGCAAGCATGACACCGTCTGCTTCCACTTCGAATCTCGGTTCGCTCGCAGATTCTGGTGGGCTCGAGTCCTCGAGCAGAGAGAGATCGCCAGCGTCGTTCCAGGTTGAGCAGCAGGTGGATCCAGACTCGGTCATGGAGGAAGAGGTGGAAGACGTTGTGTTCCACGGCTCAGAAATACAGATCGACTCGCCGTCTGGCGGCTTGCATGCGCTGGAATCGACGCCGGAACCGGGATCCGAAGCTCCCAGTGGTCTGGTGACGCCGTCTCTCGGGGGAGGAATCGAGGCGATCAACCCTTCGTTGGTGAACCGCTCGTCAGCGCTGTACTCGTTTGGGTACTTTTACGATAGAAGCGCGTTCTTGAATTACAGCGACCCGACATATCTGAAGTTGCACAACATGAGGGACAGAATCGGGAAGACCCTGCACAAGTTGGTGAACTGTTTGATCCAGCAGGACGGTTCGATCGAGTTGATGTCTCATGTGATCCAGTGTATCAGCTGCTGGTTGAGAAACTGCGGTAACTTTGGCTCCAACAATCCTATTTTCATCGACAACATACACATGGTTGAGCTGCTTGATATTCCGCACGTGAATGTCCCGTATACGAGAACCATCATCGGTGCGAGACTGGCTGTGTACCACTGCAACAGGATGTCGATATCGAGGTCTGCCAAGCTTCCTACTGCTTTTGACAAGCTGCTGATCAAGGATCTGGTGGAGCTTTCTGCGTCGAGTTACAAGATCACTTCGTACCATGCTGCGTCGGTGCTGACCTCGACTTTGAACAGAGTGCTGAACTGTACGGGTCTGATCTTCAACGTTTTCAAGAAGTGGGAGACTGCGCTGGCCAATAACGACAGTGAGACGCTGAGAAACATCCTGCGTCTGTTCAGCCTGAAGAAGTTCCGAGGACTGGCAGAAAAGAGCCAGTACCACTTGACCAAGTACGAGAGTCTTCTTGCGAGATCTGTTGAGGTTGACGATCTCGAGACAAACGGATACGCGTTGAAGCTGTATGGCTCGATCAAGAAACACGTGAGGGTTCCAAGCAACGTCTGTATTGTGAACTTTGACCTGATCGAGGCGATCAAGCCGCCGGGACCGGAAGTTGAAGTGCAAATTAAGTCCCTGAAGGTGGCCAAGGAGAAGAAGAAGAGCCATCTGTTTGGACTTCTGCGCAACCTGGAGGTCTCGGTGTTGAAGAGAGCAGAGAATAAGCTCCACTGGAAGTTCTTGGTGAGCGTTTTGGATCTGCTGGCGTCTCTGCAGTCTCACTTGGAGAGCACGTTGAACAGCGAGATTCTGCTCTTGCTTCAGAGATCGATCAACGGTGTCCATCCCGAGGTCTCCAGAAAGTGTGTTGTCTGGCTTGCCTCCATCCTGGATGTGACCGAAACAAAGGGGATGATGGACTACGATCTGGACAACATTGTGTCTGTGATTCCAAAGCTGCCGAACGTGTTTTCGCTGTCGTCAGTCATTGGTGAGAACAACACCGAGGCCTTTTTCCAAGAGATGAAGAACTTTGACAACCCAAGGTTCTTCATCGACAACAAGCGGTGGGTCTCGAGCATGTGCTGGAACAACGACATGAAGGTGGTTGGGCTGGAAGTGGCCAAAGACCTTGGCTTCAACGCCAACGACAACGGTTCGATGGTTTTGTTCGGGAAGCTCATCGACAGGGAGTGGCTTTTCGAGATTCTCAGACTGCATGTTGATGCGTCGGAGTCCAACACCATGTTTTTGCCCGGTTTGGTGTACATGCTGTCGTCTGTGGCCATTCTGTGCACTTATGGGTACACCCCGAGTCTGAGCATCGAGGACTTCTTTTCGATCGGAGACGAGCTTTTCAAGAAAGACGAGGCTCCGACGCACATTGCTTTGAGCGAGATATACTGCGCGTTGCTTTTGTCTACGAGACGCAGTCCGCAACATCTGGAACTGATTGACACAAAGATTGCTGAAAAGCTGAACGTCATCTTCTCATCTGGAATGTCGCAGACGACAACAAACATCTGGAAGATCTTTGCGTGGTGGCTGCCGTGTCATTTTGACTGCAGACGGTGTCCGAAGGTTGTCTCCGCGATCTGTGATTTCGAGGTTGAGCTCAGCGACGACATTTCTCCCTTGGTTCTCACGTCTCGGATGGTGATTGCGAAATCGTACATGACTGCGACGCTGGACCGATTCCACGAGTTTGACAAGGTGATTGACCGGCTCTTTTCGTCCTTGTCGCATCCGTACCACGTGATCACCGAGGGTTCTGCTGCCACGCTGTTTGACTGCATTCTGTACACCTCTGGGATCTCTTTTGTGAGTTTTGACGAGCTGATGAGTGCAAACCACAAGGACGACGGCGGAATGGGCATCTACCCGTACAAGCTAGATCCGCGGATCCACAGGCGTCTTTTGGCGTACTTGCAGAGAATGCAGGAGCTGAGCAAGAGCATCGAGGGGCTTGCGCCGCAGGCAGTGGCCGAGTCGGAGTACATGTTTGCCGTGAGAGGTCTGCACTCGCTGCTGTTCAATCTGCTGAAGACCGCACACGGGACGCTGATTTTCCCATATTTGAAAGAGTACATCATCCCGCACCTGTACCAGATGGACAGCATGAAGGAGGCGTGTCAGCTTGTTGGGCTGGATCCGTTGGTGCTGATCTATCTCGTTGCGTCGATCCGGTACAACAAGCAGCAGACGGAGGTCATTGTGGACTCGATTCTGAACGACCATGGACTGAAAAACCCCTCGTTGAACCAGACGTTGCACCTTTTGACGTTTATGCACGCGTACTACATTGTGAGATACCTGACGATTTCCGAGACCCAGCGACTGAGGCTGGTGGACAAGGTTGCGTCGTTCTTGTACAACCAGCATCTCAGTGTGCGGGAGCAGGCGGCGACGAACTTCTCGAGCATTGTTCACGGGTATGTGGACTCTGGGTCTGAGGAGCTGATTGCGAGCTTCATCAAGCGGTTTTCCGACATTTTGAACGGTGCCAAGAAGGTGAAGGGAAAGAGAATGAGGGTTGAGCAAGTAAACAAGCTGCACGGGGCCACTCTTGGACTGGGTGCGCTTGTGGATGCGTTCCCGTACTCGTCGCCGCCTCCGTCGTGGTTGCCGAGCGTTCTGTCGCTTTTGGCTGGCAAGTGCTCGAACTTTGACGGGATTATTGCGCGCACAGCGAAGGACACTTTGAGCAAGTTCAAAAAGACCCGGCAGGATACATGGCACATTGACTCCAAGTTCTTCACCGAGGAGCAGCTCGAAGGGCTGGAGGGAGTTCTGTGGAAGTCGTACTTTATTTGAGTTGAGCAGTGAATAATATACATACAGTTTGGGGTGTTGTGTCAGAAGGACAGCTGGGTGAGGCCCTTGGCGAGTCGCGCTGCTCCGTCGACCGAGGCGTCGCCGTCGATCTGGAGCTTGGCTCGGCTTGCTTCGAGGCCCTCGAGTAGAATGCAGGCTTTGCAGATGGCGTTTGTGGAGAGGTAGCCGCACTTGTGGCATCTGTTTCCGTCTTTCTTAGCGAGCGAGACCGATCCGTCGGGGCGGACCTCGACTTCGTTTGAGTCGCTGGCAGCTGCTGTTCCTTTCGTCTTTGGCGGATTGAAGGCCCTCTTTTTGCGTTTTTCCTGAAGCTTGAAGTGCTCTCCGCTGTAGATGATGTCGAGAATACACGACGGTCTGACGCTTTCGAGGTTTTTCATGAGCACTCTTGCGGTTCCTCTGAAGGCCTCTGGAGCGTACGTGCACTCTGTGCTGAAGTAATCGAGTTTTTTGTAGTGCGCGTAGAGAACAATCTCCTTTTGGTAGCAGTACTTGAACGGTTTTGAGCGCTTGACGGGCGAGCCCGAGGATCTTGTTGTCACGTTGACAGAGCTTTCCAGCCGGGCTGTGTCGCCGCGCAGCAGGTTCATCAGCACCGTCTCGGCCATGTCGTCGGCGTTGTGTCCGGTGACGACATGATGGATGTCCAACTTGAGTGCTCCTCGATCCAGAGCCTGTCTTCTGAGCACACCGCAGTAGGTGCACGACGACTTGATCCCGGAGCACGACACGATCTCGTCCATTGTCCAGTTGTACAGGTCCTTGTACGACACGATCTCGAGCGGCATTTGGTACTGCTGCTGGTTTCTCTTGACGGTGGCTAGCGAGTCGTCTCTGTAGCCAACGATCCCTTCGTCTATGCTGAGCAGAACGAGCTCGACGCCGTAGTCGTAGCGCTCGTTCAGCGTCTTTAGCACGGACGCAAGCACGGTGGAGTCTTTGCCGCCGGAGGCGCCCACGGCGACGCGCTCGCCGCGGTGGAAGAGCTCTTCTTTGACGATGGTGTGGTGGATCTCTGTTTCAAAGACGAGGAAAAAGCACTCTTTGCAGAGCTTCTGGAGGTTTTTCGGCCGTTTCATGACGGCCTTTCTGGCGTGGCACAGCTCGCACAGAGCGGCCAGCTTGACTGGTTTCTTTGGGTTCGACGACATGGTTGCAGGAGGGGAGGAGGGGGGTCAAGGTGAAGAAGAGCTGCTAAATCTTTTTTTTTTTATTCTTTTTTTTATTTTTTCAAATATTTCAAATATTTTTTTGTCCCGTTTCAAGAGGGCAGATTTCAAGGGAAACATTTAGAAAGATCAAAGAGGGCAAAAAAACAAAAAAAAAATCTCCAACTTGTTTTCTTTTCTTCCTTCAACTTCAACCGTTGTACACAGCATTCCGCAATAATGAAGACGTTCACGCTCTGGAGACTTCTGTTTGCTCTGGTGGCGAGCCTGGTGGCGTCGGCCGCCTCTTCCCAAGTGATTGAGCTGAACGACAAGAACTTTGAAGACGTGGTTCTCAACTCCGGAAAGACCTCGCTCGTCAAGTTCTACGCCTCCTGGTGCAGTCACTGCCACAAGCTGACCCCGACCTGGGACGAGCTCGCGCAGGTGTACGCCAACAAAGACGACATCCAGATCGTGAAAATCGACGCGGACGAAAACAGAAAGGTGGGCAAAACGTTTGGCGTCAGTGGGTTCCCTACGCTCAAGCTGTTCAAAAAAGAGGACCTCGACAACCCAATTGAGTACGAGGGCGCGCGGGACCTGAAATCGTTCACCAACTTTATCGCCGCACACACCGGAATCAAGGCCGCCAACGTGGCGCCTCAGCAGCCATCGTCGGTGGTGTCACTGCACGACGGAAACTTCGAGGAGCTCGTGAAGGGCAAGAGCGCCCTTTTCGCCGTCACAGCCGACTGGTGCGGCCACTGCAAGAGACTCAAGCCTACGTGGGAGGTTCTCGCCAACGTCTTCCAGGGCGACCAGGACAAGGTGGTGATTGGCCAGGTGCAAACCACGGGCGAAGAGCCAACCGAGTGGATCCAGGAGAAGTTCGGCGTTCGCTCGTTCCCAACGATCGTGTACGTCGAAAACGGCAACGTTGACGAGCCTCTTTTCTACCAGTACGGCCGCGACTTGGAGGATCTGGTCGAGTACGTGAACCAGCAAGCCGGAACCCACAGAAACATCGAGGGAGGTCTTGACTCTGAGGCCGGAATCATCCACTCTGTGGACAACCTGGTGGAGAAATTCGTGTCTGCGTCCGGCAGTTCCAGAAAAAAACTTGTATCCGAGCTTGTGGACGCTCTCAAGGCCGCCGACAAGGACGGCAAGCTCACTACAGAGGCCAAATACTACAACAAGGTGATCCACAAGCTGGTGAACGGTCCTGAAGACTTCGTTTCCAAAGAGACGAAGAGATTGGAGTCGCTTTTGAAGTCTGATCTGACTCCTCAGGCCAGAGACTCGGCCGTCTTGAGACTGAACATCCTCAAGTTCTTTGACAGTCCTTCGACGCTTGCCAAAGACGAGCTTTGAGCCCCACTACGAATGAATGATATGTATTAGCAGATTACAACAAAAGAAAAAAAAAACTCACAATTGGCTCTACCAGCTGACGGCGTCAAACTTCTGCACTCCCCTGACCAGTTTCGGAAACACCTTGCCCTTCAATACCGTTTCCTCCAGTATTGGTTTCACGTTCAGCGGTGTACATCTAGCAAACCACACAAATTCGCCGCCCTTGTTGTAGATGAGGATGTTTGCTGCAAACTTGTGGCCACCCACGTGGTTCACAAACACCACGTTGACTCCGTCGGGTCTTGTGTCTCCGACGTCTCTGTAGAGCTCTAGATCTCTGAGTTGCGAGTCAAACTCCTTCTTCATTATCGGCGCCGTAATGCCACACTTCTTGTCTCTGGTTCTGTGTGAACACAGAAAAATGTATGATTTTGCGAGGTCTTTCTCTATTGAACAGCCATCAAGACTTGGAGGCAGTTCTGACCTGGACGCCAACAGCTTTGTCAGTTCAACAAGGACCGAACTGCAATTTTCAATCGTGAGGCCGCGACACCACACGAAATATGGCATCAGCAGCACGTCGCACTTTTTACCCTCATTGTACTCAGCGAACAGAGTCTGGTCCAGATCAGAAGATGTCACGTTCAACTTACAACTGAGACCAAGTTGTTTGAACTCAGATCCGTCCACGGTTTGCGAAATCGCTTGCAGTACAGTGTCTGGCGCATCAAATGCGTCGTGCTGCCAGTCGTTTTTCCCCGTCGCGACAAGCAGATGCATCTCCAGAGGCTTCACAGACTCCCAGAGCGGCTCTGTGTCTGCTGGTGCGGTCAGTTTGAAGCACGAGGCGGGATATCTATTGTGACACTCAGTCGGATCACACTCGGCGTTGGTGTCTGCCACCGGTAGAACTTTGGACACTTCGG
>PPHT02000006.1:328339-348279 GCA_003705115.2 Ogataea henricii
TTGCCTTTTTTTTTTTTTTCTTTATCGTTGAAAGACCGTTTTTTTTTTTTTTACTCCCGGAGTTGCCTCATTGGGAAAAAGGACCGAGCCTCGTTCTCACTAAAACTCAAAATTTATTCCATCACACAACCTAAAAACGATCACCTCCGATTCATACCTCCCATTCCAATCGCTCGCCAAGTATAGCATAAAAAAACAAAACAAAAACTAATAGACGCGCACCCTTCCCCCTGTAAACTACTCCTCACACTCGCCAGAAGATAAAATGTCATAGTCGTCCATAATCGAATCGTCAGACACATACAACTCGTCTTGCTGCTCGCTGCTTGCCTCAGTCACCGGCGACGCTGTTGTTGTTTCCTGCTCGGCTTCCCGCTCGGCTTCCCGCTCGGCTTCCCGCTCGGCTTCCTGCTCGGCTCTCATGGCGTCACGCTCTTCCGATTCCTTCACCAGCACAAACTTCATCGACGACTTTGGGAACTGCAGGTTAGCATTTGACTCCGAGGCAGTGGTCGAATCGTCAGACTCGTCTTCAGAGCGCTCGATCTCGGCATCCATAAGCTCAAAGTCAGCAGGCTCGGCAACAGTCTTCTCCAACACACACGAGAACGAACATCCTTCTCTCAGTGCACGGCAGCTGTTGCGACCGGCAAACACAGCACCAGATCCACTCTTGACGTAGATCTCGCTGATCTGTGAGCCGTCAAACTTGTCGATCCAATCTGCAAAATCCTCCCAAACAGACGCATCCAAGTCAAGCCTGAGACTCTGGCCAGTCTTCAACGCATGCGGGGTGATCTCGAAACTGTGGCGTGCACCGGAAATCGTCAGCTCCAAGGCGGGACTGGCAAGATCGTGCGAAAGCTCATTTCTCACAGAGAACGATAACAGACGGCCTTTGGAGCGAGAACATTCAACCACCACTTGGGAGTGTTCAGCCAGATCGGATTCAATCTCGCTACGAATCTTGAAATCCTCAATCAGGAGCGCAATCTGCTCAATCTTTGCGGCCTCGGTCTGCTCGCCGTCCATCAGGTCCAAGATCGAGTCCAGCTTGCTGGCCTTGAGCCTTAGGTCGTCCAACTCCTGGTCCGAAACAGTGGTTTCCACTTCTGTCTTTGCGTCAGTGGAGTACGAGTTCATTCTGTCAAAGAGCACAGATTGCAGGTGAGCGGGAACAACATCTGCCTGCAAGTTCAAGAAGGATTTGGGCTTTGCACAAGTCTTGATCTTGAGCATCTGATGGTACTTGGTGTGGCACAGGTTCTCCACCTCTGCCGACTCGCACGCAGAGCAGAAGTCAAAGTCGTGACACTCCATGCACTTGTAGCGGACGCCGGTGATGGCCTTGTCGCACCCGTCGCAAACAACGCCAACGTGCACCACATGTTCCACAGGTTCCACAGGTCTCTCGGGTCCCTCGGGTCCCGCAGGTCCCGCAGGTCCCGCAGAACGAGAAGAAACACGTTCCTCCTCGCTTTGCTGCTGCTGCTTCAACTCGTCTATGCGCTTGAGAATTTTCGAGAAGTTCAGTTCAATCAGACTCGACAGGCTCTTGAACAGGTCCGAGTTGCTCAAGTTCTCGGAAATAGAGCTGCTGAGGGTCTTGAGGTTGAGAGCAGCGGCGCTCACGTCGTTGCCGTTGAACAGCTCCTCAAAGCTCTTCACGAGCCTCACCATCTCAGAGACCGGCTCTGGTCTCTCGGGCTCGGCAACGCTAACGGTCAGCAGCAAATGGTTCTTCACCGTCAGGCTCCTGTTGAGGTCGCAGAACTGGGCGTCATTCTCGAGCTCGACAAAAGAGCCCTTTTTCTTCGACTTCCTCATCAGCGAGACCGCCGACAGCTCTGCAGAGTCGAGCGCCCGGCGGAGCCGCTCGTCCTGTGTGTTTTCCCTCAACACCTCCACCAAGGACTCCTTGGTGAGCAGTCTGTCGCGGTAGGCGACAAACACCTCTCTGCCGTCGGGAGGAGCCACTGCAGCGGCGCCGGCGCTGCTGCGGGGGGCGCCCCTGGCGAAGCTCATCTTGATGGTGATTGGCTTGTTGCCGTTTCTCGAAGGTGGAGCACTGGACATGCTGCTTTTCTTGTCTGTTTAGATCGATTTAGGGATTCCAGGACGCGGGGAGGGGGGGCGAGCAAGTACTGCCAGCCTAGGAAGAGTCTCGGTGCGCGTGCTGAATTGAAATTGGGACTGTTTGCAGCTTGTAAAAATCCCGGTTGCTGTATCAGGTTTGAAAAAGGGAGTCCCTGTTTTACCCCAGGAAGGCAAAACGGCTGCTAATCTCCCTTATATAGTAGATAATAGGAAATAAAAAAAATAGAAAAAGCGCAAGCCCCACAAAGGCAAATTCGCGTCGACGCTGCGCTCGGAGTGTCGACGCGAGTCTGGGCGTTGTCTGCCGTCGACAGCTCAGCCGCAACGCGTCGGCCGTGTTTCTTGATCTCTTGAATTTTTTTATTATTTTTTTTTTTTTTCTTCTCTCCATTCTCAACTGGTGCTAAAAAAAGCGCAGCAGTTTAAAACTTGCCAAAACGTCTGCAACAGCGCACAAGCCACTGGAGTTCAGTGGGTCAGAATTTGCTGGTTTTTTGCACACGCCTCGCTGGGACTTTCACTTATCTGCTCGTGCTCGCTGTTTTCTTCTGCTCGCAACAACCGCAACACCGATACAGCCACAGAGAAACAAACATGCTCTGGCAAATATCCAAATCCACGTCCTCGACGATGGCGGCGCTGATCCTGTGTCTGTGCGCGTGGCTGCCGGCCGTGTGTGCGCTCACGGTCGACTTCGACTCGCAGGACTCGATTTGCGACGCGGCGACGCTGATTATCGACGGTATCCTGGACTACTACGAAGGTGACCGTTACGGAGGTACCGTGGGTATGTTCCAGGCTCCGTACTACTGGTGGGAGTCCGGTGAGGTTTTCGGGGGGCTCCTGGGCACGTGGTTCTTCTGCGAGAACAGCACGTACGAGTCGCTCATCTACGACGGGCTGCTGGCCCAGAAGGGCTCGAAAAACAACTACATCCCGTCAAACCAGTCCACGACAGAAGGTAACGACGATCAGGCATTCTGGGGAATCGCCGTTCTCGAGGCCGTCGAGAGAAACTTCACCAACCCGTCCGGCGACGACTACAAGGACGTGAGCTGGCTCGGCCTGGCCCAGGCCGTGTACAACACGATGTGGGAGAACTGGGACACGCAGCACTGTGGCGGTGGTCTGAGATGGCAGAAGTTCACCTACAACTCGGGCTACGACTACAAGAACACTGTCTCGAACGCGGGTCTGTTCCACATCGCGGCCCGGCTGTACAGGTACACGGGAAACGAGACGTACCTGGAGACGGCCGAGACCGTGTACGACTGGCTCAAAGACGTGAACTTTGTGACGCTGCCCAGCGGTTCGGACGCCTACTCCGTCTACGACGGAGCCAACATCGGCACCAACAACTGCTCGACGCTGTCGGAGTCCAAGTGGAGTTACAACTACGGTCTGCTCATAGCGGGCGCTGCGTATCTGTACAACGGGACCGAGGGTGACGATCAGTGGCTCACCGAGGTGGACAGACTGTACGCGGGAATCACCGACACTTTCCTCAACTCCACGGGCTCCAACATCATGTACGAGTACCAGTGCGAGCAGTCGGGAACATGCAACAACGACCAGCGCTCGTTCAAGTCGATTTTCTCGCGGTGTCTCGGCGCCACAGCCAAGCTCGTCCCGTCCTACACCGACAAGATCATGACCATTCTGCGCGCCTCGGCAAAGGGCGCGGCCGAGTCGTGTTCTGGCGGAAGAGACCACCACACGTGTGGAATGAACTGGGCCTACGGTGGCTGGGACAACTGGTACGGTCTTGGAGAACAGTTGTCGGCGCTCGAGGTGATGCAGCAGAACCTGCTCGAAAGTTTCGACGCCCCATACACGGCCGACAA
The DNA here is from genome assembly GCA_003705115.2 of Ogataea henricii. Taxonomy (NCBI): domain Eukaryota; kingdom Fungi; phylum Ascomycota; class Pichiomycetes; order Pichiales; family Pichiaceae; genus Ogataea; species Ogataea henricii. The sequence goes on from PPHT02000006.1 coordinate 332,281, forward strand.
CGGAGGCTCTTCCGAGTCGCACACCGATGCCGGTCTCGACTCGGAGACCACGACAAACTACAACGAGATCGACGTCAAGCAAAAGGACAAGGTTGGCGCAGGCATTGTGACCGCCATCGTGCTTGTGGTGATGCTGGCGTTGAGCATATGGATGATTATTTAGCTGTTACTTTGTGTCTTTTTATCAAAAATTCTTTTGCTTTCTGTGTTTGGTTTTCAAAGCTCAAACAGCCCAATGAGCTCTTTCAGCGAGTTCACCACGTAGAACCGCTCGCCCACCCTGCGCACGGACTCGCCCGCACGCAGAAACCCCGAACTGCCGTCTCGGTCCAGCAGAATGGACCCGATCCCCAGCTTGAGCACACACTCGGTGTCCATGTCGACCTCGTCACCAACGTGCCAACACCCGTGCACCAGCTCGTCTCGCGTGAGACACCTGTTCTCAGGACGGCCAAGCTGGTCGGCAACAATCCGCTCAAAAAACTCAATGTCCGGCTTGCAAACCTCGAGGTCGTAGCTCAGGTAAACGTCCTCCACCCGGATGCAGTCGCTCAGTCCGAACTCCTTCACGATAAGCCGTGTCACTCGCTCATCAGCGTTGGACGCAACACAGGTCCGAACGCCTGCGTTCTTGCACGCCTGTAGCAGCCCAAGAACGTCGTCAAACACAGTGTACGCGTCCTTCGTCTCGAACCTCTCAATGATCTCTGAGGCCATCGCCATGAATCGCGTGTCGCCAAGCGCAGCGTAGTGTTGCTGGTAGAGCTTGCTGAGCAGAATCGTCCAGAACTGGCGCACCGAAAGAGACGCCGTCTTTCCGTAGTTTGGGTACAGTCTGAAAGTTTCCTTGAAAGTTGCCTTGAACCGTCTCTTCAGCTCTTGTTCGGGGATGTGGATGCCGTACTCCGCGGTGATCTCGTTGTATTGCGTTGGAATAGGCTGTTTCGGAGTGTAGATGGTATCGTAAGCGTCGAGCGTGACGAGCCGTGGCTTGGGGACCGTCAGCGTGGACTTGAACCGCAGTGGCCTTGGACACGTACTTTTCGCTCTTGCTGTCCACATATCCGGGTGACCACGGGTGCAAAGAAGATGGTAGTTGTAGTTTGGTTTTTCCCTAGCTTTTCAGTGATTTTTTTTTTTTTTACCCCGGATTTTTGGAAATTCTGAACGCACGGAATTTTTTTTATCGCTCTAAAATTACATTGATCGTATAATTACACTGGCGAACCCAAGGGCGAGCCAACGGCTCGCTGCGGCTCGCTGTGCTCGCCGTTGGGTTCGGGAGACGCGCTCCGCACTGAATTGGGGGGAGGGGCAAGCGGTCGTTCGTCGCTCATTCGCTCGTTCGCTCACTTCTCAATACCCCCTGCTCCTCCTCTTCCTCTTCTTCTTCAACGCAATACGGTCCCAGAACCCTGTCTCGCACTCCTTCGAGCAAAACCAACGTCCTTTCCCCGGATCCTTGTACAATCCCACACACTTGTAGTGGAACCACACGATTTTGCACGAAGGATTATCACAGGCAATCATCTTGCCCATCGACGGGCCGCGACACGTACAGTAGACCTCCTCATCCTCGACAGGAGGGTCTTTTGGAACAGTGATGGGGATCGCCTTGTGGGTGTTCTTCTGCTTTTTGTGCTGTTCCGGCTTGACAACTAGACTGTCAAGCTTGCGTTTCAATGCCTCAGGGTCGGGCGAAGGCGAAGCCGGTTCGGCGGCGCTCGGCGTGGGCTGCTTGATCTTGATCCGCGGGATTGGATTCTTCTTGGGCGAGTCTGGAGCCAAAAGATCCTCTTGCACAGTACCACTGTGCATTGTCTGTGATTTCAAGAAGTTGCGTTTGAACGAATTAAACGAGGCCCATGTTCGCTCACTTTGTGCTGCTCTGGTGGTTTTCAGAATGTCCATGATTTGTATGTCGTTTTCCACGATCGAGCGGTGGTTGTGTAGGATGATAGACAGATGACGTGCCTCTGCTACGAGCTCTTTGGAGTTGCGGAGAAGTCGTGATTTGAGGTGAACCAGCTCGTTCACAGCGGTTTGGTCCCCGGCGAGACTCTTGCCCTTCAAGATTTCGTCAATTCTTGCCTTGATCTGCTCGTTTTTGAGGCCTAACGACTGCGTGAGCCATAGTGATCGCACGATATCGCAGGGCAAATGATCGAGAAACGAGATGAAGGCGTTATTGGCATTCATGACCGTGCTGACGGGCGGCGGCGGCGGTGATGTTTGCTGCTGCGCATCAACGTGCCAGTTCTGGTCGTTTTCCAGGGGATTTCGCGTCATCTAACCATGTATGGTGGAGGAGATTTGAGGGGCAATTTATCAATAGTGTGTGTGTGTTTTTTTTTTTTTTTTTGATTTTTTTGTTTTTTATTTTGACTGATTTTCGGACTTTTTGTTTTTTTGTTCGTGAAGCGTTTTCCGCGCCGATCGACGCGGCGAGCCAAGCGAGCCAAGCGAGCCAAGCGAGCGAACGACGAGCCAAGCGAGCCAAGCGAGCGAACGACGAGCCAAGCGAGTCGTGAGTGACTTTTGAGTGGTGAGTGATATAGTAACTTATCATTTAGTGAGTTACCCAGTCGAGCTCGCTTGGCTCGATTACGTTGTGCAACGACTCGCTTGGCTCGATTACGTTGTGCAACGACTCGCTTCGCTCGTCGTTCTATAACAATATTCACTATTTTTCATATAATATGGAGGTTGAATTGGAAAAGAAAATGGTGATAAAGAATATAAATACACAGGTAAAAACAAGTTGTTGCATCACATTCTTCAGCAACACAATTTGTTCATCATAAACCAAAAAAAAATGACAATGTGCAGACAGACTTTACTTCACAAACATGTCACACGCTCTCACCTTGATGATTTAATTCATTTCCTTTTCTTCTTTCGTTGATGGATTTTGGATCTCTAGATACAGCATGATGCTTTTCGTTCATTTATTTCTTTGGTGGGTTGAAAGTGATCTTTCTGTGCTTGATTGGAGCCCACTTGAACTTCTTGACCCAGACAGACAAGAAGTAAAGACCGGTCACGACAATCATGGCCTTGACACCGAGTCTCTTTCTCTCGTCGTGTTCTGGCTCAGAAGCCCAGTTCAAGAAAGTGGTGACATCCTTGGCCATCTGGGAGGTGGTGGCCTCGGTACCGTCTTCGTACTCAACCAAGCCGTCAAACAAAACTCTACCCATGGCAATCGAACCACCTGGGAAGTATGGGTTGTAGTTGGATCCTGGTGGCAACTGGACACCGGCTGGAGGCTCGTCAGGATATCCGGTCAAAAGAGCAAAGATGTAGTCGCAAGCACCGTGTCTGGCCTTGACGATCAAAGAAAGGTCTGGTGGAAGAGCACCTTGGTTGGCAGCTCTAGCAGCTTGCTCGTTGGCATAAGGACCTGGAATGTGGTCGGCCAACTTACCAGGTCTCTTTCTTGGGTTACCTTGGTCATCAGGTTCGTCGTCGTACTCAAACTCCTCACACATCTCTCTGACCTCGTTTTGCGAGTGGGAGACGCCAACAAGAGTTCTCCAGGCAATTCTGTCCAGAGAGTGGCACGCAGCACAGACTTCTCTGTAAACCTGGAAACCTCTTCTGATCGAGGCGTGGTCGAACGAGTCAAACATACCGTTGTGCGACCAGCCGTACGATGGGGCGTGGAGACCGTGCTCGGCGGCGGTCATGGCCTGAGCAGTCTGTGAGTCTTGGTACAAGATGTAACCAGAGGCCAGACCAACGGTAGCAATGGTACCGTTGATCACCTTCTTCATGCTCGAAGACACCTCGGCCGATTTGGATGCTGTCGAGAATGCTTTCTGTGTGCGTGTTAGTAGCGGGGGTTGCTTGGTAATTTTCGGGCATTTGGTGACAGTGTAATCTTCATCTAAAATTTCACAGCAAAAAATTGGCCAATAAGCATCGAGTAAAAAATAACAGGACGAAAAATCAACACCACCAACAAGACCCTCTGCGAACAGGCCTGTGGGGCGGTGCGCGGGAGCCCAACGAGCCTTGGAAGGAGTTGCGGCAGAGTAGCGGAATTCTCGAGGATGAGTGTGGTGCGATGCTGTTGTGAGCCACCCCTGGAAAGAAAAGGGTTTTTTTTTTTGGGGGGGTCCACTATGTGCAACTGGTCACGGGCAGCAGCCCGGCACGTCACCAGTAGAAGCCTCCACTGGATCAAGCCCCGATTCCCGCGCCCGCTGGAATGCCCAGGTGCAATCGCTGTGTGTCAAGCTGTGTTTGTTGCTGCCCTGTACAGGCTCTTGTGGACCCGATTGTTTTGTCTTGTCTGTGTATTTCCACCGTCACCATGTGCCGTCAAGGAGCCAGAAGTAGATACATACCGCATTCAACGAACGCCTCAAAGTAGAACCAAATTGTGAAAACATCGTTGCGTCCTAGTTAGTCTATGTGTTCTATCTGCACAACAACAACAGACACCCACTTGTGAAAACTTCTAACAAAATTAACCAACTTTACAATTATTCAACATCCAAGACGCACACTAGTGTTTTTTTTTTTTCTTCTCGCTCCAGCCAACCAGCCCGCGAGACAAACCAACGGGACCAGCGGGGGCTTCCTCGCTCACGGGGCAGTCGGCCCGCGGGAGCCACCAGGGACTTCGCGAAACCGGGAGACTCGCGGCCCGGAATCAGAGAAATTTCGCGCGAGCAACTCCGCGACAACGGCGCGAAGCGCACCTCCCGCGGCTGCTGACTCTCACGGAGAAAAAAAAATTTCGCCAAACAGCCAATGACAGGAGAAATAAAAGTCAAGTTTGTGCACGCCCGCGATCTGTTTTGGCAGCCCGGAGTTTTTCCACACCCCTGGTGGTGGTTTGCTAATTGGGGTGAATCTATTTGTCGGCCACGCACCCTTGCACGGGTAAGGCATTTGGCACCTGACATCTTACCCGTGCAAGGGTGTTGATATCATCTTTCAAGGCTGTGTGTGTGCTTCTTATTTTCCTATTATTTTTTTTCACCTCAACTTGACTGACTACAAACACGCGTTTTTTGACGCGTTGCAACGGGTTAGCAATACAATCAATCACCTTCACCAGCTCACACCCACCATGACCGAACAAACGTGCGAAAACCAGCAGGAACAACACTACCTCGATCTGTGTCTCCGGATCATGAACGAGGGCGAACACAGGCCCGACAGAACCGGTACGGGCACCTACTCCCTGTTTGCTCCTCCTCAGATGCGTTTCAACCTCCAAAACGGCGAGTTCCCGCTGCTCACAACGAAAAAAGTGTTTTTCAAAGGCATTTTGCACGAACTCCTCTGGTTCGTGGCCGGTGAAACAGACGGGAAAAAACTCTCAGAAAAGGGCGTCCGCATCTGGGAAGGAAACGGTTCGCGTGAGTATCTGGACTCGCTCGGGCTCACAGACAGAAGAGAAGGCGATCTGGGCCCAATTTACGGCTTCCAATGGAGACATTTCGGTGCGGAGTACGTGGACTGTGACACCGATTACTCCGGTAAAGGCTACGACCAACTGGCGCAAATCATAGACACTCTCAAGAACAATCCATACGACCGCAGAATCATTCTGAGTGCATGGAATCCGCCAGCGTTCAAAGAAATGGCACTGCCTCCATGCCACGTTTTTTGCCAGTTTTACGTGAGTTTCCCGGTCAACGCCAAACCAAGACTCAGCTGTGTGATGTACCAAAGATCGTGCGACATGGGACTCGGTGTTCCCTTCAACATCGCCTCTTACGCTTTGCTCACCTGTATGATTGCCCACGTTGTGGACATGGAACCTGGTGAATTCATTCACACCATGGGAGACGCGCACGTGTACTGCGATCACGTGGACGCGCTCAAGCAACAATGCCAAAGAACGCCAAGACAATTCCCGAAACTGAAAATCAACCGTAAAGTCACCAACATCGACGACTTCAAGTTCGAAGACTTCGAGGTGGTGGACTACAATCCGTACGGCCCAATCAAGATGAAAATGAGTGTGTGAAAAAGAAAATTAGTTCCACAGTGGTTGGTCTCTCTTTAAATAATGTTCGTGTTCGTAATGTCCATCTCAAACTACATAATGTCCTCATATTACACCTCGTTGCCGTGTAATCTCCGTCTAATGTTCCCGCTCAGACTTCTGCGTCTCCGCTCTTCGTTGGTAGTTCCTTGGCTCATAAACTCGAAAACAGAGTCTGTGGTTGGTACCTGTTTGGCAAACGGCTTCTGTCCCGCTCGCAGATCCACCATCGACCTCCGTCTCATCCGATTCATCTCCGACTGTGCAACCTCCTGCAACGGGTGGTCTCGACTCGATACGGACACAACCTCGGAAACAGACGGCTCGCGTGAGCTTTCTTCGGTCTCGTCTCTCTCGGTCGAGCTCGGGTCTCGACTCGATTCGTATCTCGTCACAGGCGCAAACCTGTCAGACGATCTCCGCATCTGTTTGCGGATCAACGGAGCAACGTAGCTCACAGACCGTCTTCTTTTTTTCCTGTCGTTCTTCGGCGTTGGCATCGACAACGGGTCCACGTCCACGTCCTCGTCCACGCTCACCTTCCCGTGCAAGCTCTGCAAGCTCTGCAAGCTCTGCAACCCCTGCGAACTGCGGGCCCGTCTCTCTCTCGTCATGCCCACTTCGGGCGAAACGCTTTCAATCTCAATCACCGTTGGAGTCCCAGAAGTTCTTGGCGGAGTCGCTAAAGAGTCCGAAAACGACCGGCTCTTTGCGTCTCCCGATGAACTGTTAACAACTCGGCTCCGTCTCTGCGACGTTGGGTCTGATTTCGACCGCTGGGCCGCTGCAACCGCTGCAACCGGCCTCATCACAGGCGGCGGCATCATTTGAGCAACAGGCGTAGTCTCAGGCTCGGGGGTCTGATACTCGTTCTGTTCGCGGCGGCCGCTCTCTTTGCGCCTCTTCGCCATCTCTTGTGACCTGCTTTGCTCGGGCTCCGGTGTAGGAATCACAACCACCTCCGGCTCAGAAACACGGTCCACGTGTGCAACCACCGTCTCTGGCACCGGCGTCTCCTCTTCCTCCGGCACGCCAATCACAGTCTCGCTGTTGAAGTCGTCGCCAGCGACGCCTGCGACGCCTGCGTCGCCCTCGTCGACCGCGTCGACCGCGTCGACCGCGTGGCCGACTTCTGTCACGTCTCGCCGCACCAAAAAGCTCTTTCTGCGAACACCCAGATGCTCGTATGGGTTGTGTGCGCCCGTCTCCAGGACCTTGGCTGCTCTGTGCTCGCGGTATCGATCTGCTCCGCCCCGCGTTTCTCCGAGACCGGCCTCTTTTCGCAGTTGTGCCAGATTCTCCATGAACCCTTCAAACCGCTCCGCCATCTCCGCTTCGAGACGGCTCACGCACAGGCTCAGTCGACCCCGCAGCTTCACCTCGTTGTTCTTGAGTCCGAGATTCTCGCTCTGGACCAGCGCCAGTTGCTCTTCCAGCTGCGTGATCCGCGTCATTAGTTCCGAGTTTTTCGTTGCCAGCACCTTGTTTTGCTGTAAGAACCGTCGCTTCACGAAATTCAGCTCAATCACGTTCGACGACGTCTCGGGAGTCGCCCTTGTTGGGACCCGTCTTGTTTGTCTGCCCCCTTCCGACTGCAACTCCACCACCGTGGAGAGCGTCGGGTTATTTGCCAACCTAGCCATCCTAGCAAATAAATGCAGCCGTTACGCTGTGTATTTTCTGTGCAATGTCCGTGTAGTTTGTAGTTGATAAACTTGTGAATCAGTCAAACAAACAAGACAAACGCACAAAAGCCCATTTTTTGTGCTTTAATCTAGTTAAAAAATAATTAAAAAAAAAAAATTGGTGATTGTACAGAAGTCGTGCGTCAACCGGCTTTATCTATGTTGTGGAGAAAGAAAATAAAAAAGCAGTTCAAAAAACAGACGCGTCAACGCGAAAGACAATTTTCATCTTCATCTGCACTTGGTTGTTCCTTCTGTCTGTGCATCATCATCTTCCCCACAGCCACCACCAGCCACCATGGAGTCGCCTTTGCACCAGAAACTTCAACAAAAGACAAAAGAGCTCGAAAACTTGCAGCAGATCAAAGAACTCACCAGATCTCTCAACGTGTCGCTCGAGGAGTTCGGTACCCAGCTGGACCAACTCGGCCAGGAATCGTCCTGCATCGAGTCCGTCACCAGCAACTGGATCCGTATCATCAGAGCCATCGGCCTCGCGTCCAGCTCCCTCAGCAAGTACAAAGAAGAGGACTTTGAACGCGAAAGACCAATGACAGAACGACTGGTGCGCTGCAAAATCAACGACAAACAGAAAATCGTTGGCAAAAACCAAAACCACTGATAATCAAAGTCTATTGTACAAAAAGCAATATTCTAGTACGTACGGTTGATCCACTTGTTGAGGTCAAGTTTTGTATCAAGCTCTGCAAGAAGTTGGTTTTCGCGCTCAAAGTCGCCAACAAGCCCTTCAGAAACACCCAGCAGCTTGAGGTCTTCTCTGGTGAGGACCAGATCCGCCACAGAGCTAGGAGCAGTCATCTCGATGCTTGAAAGACCGGCCACAATCTTGAGATACTTGTTTTCCTTCAACCCAACGCCGTTCATCAGACTCTCCCAATCGTTCGTGAGCAACAACCTCCGCCACACGATCTTCTCAATCAGTACATGCGCATACGAGTACGCACTAGATTCGCTCAAAATGGAACCCATGGAACCCGACTGTGACGAATGTTGAATGAAACTCAACAGTTTGAACAGATTGTTGAAGTTCTCATAGTTCGAGCCATCAAAGTTCAGTAACGTGAGCAGTTGAACCAGCTCAAAAAGATTCAGCTGTGCAGATCTGTCCATCTTCCCCAAGACGGACGCTAGCTGGGATTGGAACCCTGTCAAGTCGTTTTCTATTATGTATGGAGACTTGCTGACAAGACCTTGAACAGCACAAGAATCCAGTTCGGTGTATCGACTCATCAACAGTTCTCTATAGTTGTTTTGGAGCTCAATCAACTGCAAATTGACCTCAATCTCATCAAGCATTCCGGAGATTTGATCCTGTTCACTGTCTAATGCATATAGTGACAATTTCGCAAGATTCAGCTGTAACTTCTTGTTTTCAATGTTCTCATTCGTTGCTTGTGAAACATAGCTCGTCAGCTTTGTAGCAGCCTGTAAGTATTGGTCGTTCTCAATGTCCAGAATCCATGCAAACCTCGAATACTCTGGATCAGAGCTCAAGAACGTCTCAACAAGATCTGGGTACTTGTGGACGCATTTCAACAGCACGTTGATCTTGTGTGTTCTCACATAGTATGAGAAGAGAGGTTCGGCAAATTCATAACCAAATCTCTCAAAACACTCATCCAACTTAGAGCTCACCTCAGCACTGAAATTATCTGCCAGAACTGGATTTTCAATCTGTGAAACAAGTTCTCTTTCGCTGTCCAATATCTCACACAAACTCTCCAAATCTTGGAATCCTTCGACAAGTGTCGAGATTTGATCCTGTTTTTTGAGGATGATGAAAATTTTGATCCATCCTTCTCTGTTGTAATTTGTAAAACTCGTAAACTTGTCCAACTGTTCTTCGTTCTCAACCTTCTTACTCGATATAAGGGCTTGAATCGAGCTTTTTGTGGCGTAGTACAAAAAGAGCGACAAGTTCAAAACAATCTCCCCAACCTTGGTTTTCAGCTCCGATTCATTCGAAATCTCCAACACCTCCGAGTGTTCGCTCACCAGGTTTTTCAGCAAAGCATTGACGTTCTCCAACAATTGAATGTGGCTCACGAAAATAGGTTCGGCCTCTTTTGGTTCGTTACCATCGCTGTTGAAAATGCTCCACTTGATATCCTTTTCAATGGAGATATAGCCATTTGTGAGCACGTTGAAAAGCGCTCCTCCAAATGAAATCCTCTCACTCGGAGTACGAAGCTCTGGGTTCTCGGTCAACTTGGTTAAGAGCCCCATCACCGACTCAGTATGTTTTTCAAAGAAATCGTTGACCTCAGAACTTTGTGAGATGATCGACTTAACGACTTCACTCAATTCTGGATTTTGAATTGTTCTCCTGTATAATTCAAAAGCCACGTTGACCTGCTCGGTAACGTTGATCAACTGCTGCTTCAACGTTGGTCCAACAGTGAAGTTTTCGGACACAAACTGACACAGGTTTTTCAATATCTCACATCTCTTTTCGAGATTGGCTTCCAAAACAGGATACTGCGATAGTAGTGGCGAGTTGTTAAGCGAAATTTCAGCACAAAACTCTGATATGGCGCTTTCGATATCCAGCTCCGAAATCTGGAGGTTGGAGTCTGCCAATTGGAAACTCAGCGGAGTCTTAGAAGACTGGTACTTCAATGCCTGTTCGATCCTGGCTTTGACGTAGACAACTGGATCACTGCTGTGTGTTGTTTCAAGAACTTCGATCTTCAAGAGTCCGAGCTCAGTGACTGCAATGAGTGAGTCTTCTCCAGCCAAACCGTATCCGTAAATCTGCAAGTCGGGTTTGAAAGTTATGAAATCTTCCCAGTTCGAGCCGGATTTTGTGTCTGCCAGTGTTATGGTCTTATCGGAGACAACAGCAGCTATCGATTGTCCGTGGAAAGTGTAAAGCTTTGGGTATTTGTCCGAGACAAACGAGCTCGAGATTTTGAAGTATCCATTCACGAACACACTATTTTCAGCCAGACTGACGTTGTAAAGAATATGCATAGCTCCGTCCGTTTCTGTCTCACAAGAGACTAGAACGAGAAACTGGTTTGCAGTCAATGGCTCCAAATCTTTGATTTTGAGAACAAAGGAAGAATTTGAATAGAGCTCTTGGAAGTGGGAATGTAGTTCCACTTTGAGGTTTAGCTGTGCCAAAGTGGAAATGGAGTTGTTTTTAATGTAGTTGAGCACAATCAGATCACCGTCCTCTTCCTGAATGTATAAGTGTTTGTTGATATCGCTTTCGTCATAACTTTTCAGCGAAATCACTTTGTTGGAATTCTCATATGCCTCCAAGTTGTAAGAGGAAAACTTCAAGAGGAATCCAAGGAAAGAGCGAGGCGAGTGTGCCTCGGAAACACTCAAGACGCTTCTTCCAAGTTGATCGTTCAAAGTCAGAAGCAACACTCTTCGTGTGTTAGTGGCCACTAAAACACCAACGCTTTCAAAGAACTCAGAAATGGTAACAAATTCGCCATTGGAAAGCTTCAGATTAGCTGTTTGGACCTTGTTCAATATGTCTAGCGAAGGTGCAAGACTCAGCGCCTCAATAAACCGCACAGTACCTTCAACTGAATCAATTATCAGCACGCTGGTCTCGTTTTCCACATCATTATGTATGAGTTTCACTTGTGGCAAAATTCCATGCTCATTCTTTGTGTAACTGAACTCGAATGGCAGAGGTTTGATTTCACCAGAAGTGTAGTCATAGATCAATATTCTTTCGCTGGTTATGAGGACTGTTTTGTTTGTGCTGTCATCTGTGAACCCGTAGAAAATCGTCTCTTCCGATTTCAAGTTCGGCAAGTCAGAAGGGAGTTTGAAGACACGGTAGTCGTCACTTCTGGCAATTTCCCTGAGGTTGAAAGATCTGTTGAAAGTTGGTGCACTTTGTTTTGGCCCGCCATTTGCCAATTTTTGGGCATGCGAGGATCCTTTGAGTCGATCCACACTGAAGCTAAATGCTGACATGACCCACGGTAACGATATCTGTTTAGAACGGTCGGACGCAAGTGGCTACTCAAACAAGCTTGTTAAATGGGACCTTCACAATTGTATTTCTCTCTGTTTTGTTTTACAAATTTGAGAAAAAACTAGGAGCCTGTCGGGTAACCCCTCTGGGCCCGGGACATAAATTTTTTTTTTTTTTTTTTTTTTTTTTTTAAATATTTTTTTTTTTTTTTTCACCCTTGAAAAGTTTTAAGATAGTACTGATTTCAATACTTGTTTCAACAGAATCTAACTATCGTGCAACTCTGTTAACCAAAGTACGCAACTCCGCAATGATTAGAACCGCAAAACCAAAAAACGCCCGTTCCAAGAGAGCCCTGGACAAGAAACAGTCCAAAATTGTTGAAAATGTCAAGACTGCCCTGTTTGTGCCGGGATCAAACTCAAACAAAGCTCTTCACGATATATCTGTTGACATTTCATCGTTGAAAAAACCAGACATCAAGAGATTTACGAAGAAGAACGATGTTCTTCCCTTTGAAGATGCGTCCAAGCTCGAGTTCTTCAGTGAGAAGAACGACGCCTCTCTCATAGTTCTCACAAGCAGTAACAAGAAGAGACCAAACAACATGACGTTCGTGAGAACCTTCGACTACAAAATATACGACATGGTGGAGCTGCAAGTTCTCAGCAATTACAAGTTGTTCCAGGATTTCAAAAAAGTGACTTTCCAAGTCGGTCTCAAGCCAATGTTCGTCTTCAATGGTGCCATCTTTGATTCTCATCCAGTTTTCATGCAAATAAAATCTCTCTTTTTGGACTTCTTCAGAGGGGAAGTCACCAAGTTACAAGATGTGGCTGGACTACAACACGTCATTGCCGTTTCTGCCATGGAAGAAGACGACCACGACGGATCAGCCATTTCCAAATTGCCTCTGGTTCACTTCCGTGTCTACAAGCTGAAAACCCTCAAATCTCAAGAGCCAAAGTTGCCAAGAGTCGAGTTGGATGAAATAGGACCTCGTCTCGATTTCAAGATCGGAAGACATCAATACGCCCCTGCCGAGATGGAGAAGGAGGCTTTGAGAGTTCCTAAACAGCTACAACCTTCGCAAAAGAAGAACGTCGACTTGGACAGTATGGGTGACAAGATTGCTAAGGTCCATGTTGGTATGCAAGATTTGAGCAAGTTGCAGACCAGAAAGATGAAGGGTCTGAAGAGCAAGTACGATCAACCTCAAGATGATGACGAAGACGACGTTAGCGGCAATGATGAGGAATACGACGATAACGATGTCATCAGCGACGATGATAACGAGGAAGGTGACGTCACCGAGTATGTGGATGCCAATGAAGATGTTTCTGACGGAGAGCCAGAGCCTAAAAAGAGAAAACTATAGGCTTTGTAATATATTAATAAGCGAATATCGTAATAATAGATTGTAATTACCAAACAGAAAGATAACTTATTAGTAACAAAATGTGTGCGAAGATAGATATGGGTGTGTCCAAAATAAACAAATCATAAATGAATATGATGCGTGTGTAATTCCTTGGGTATACTTGAGTGTTGGGAAACTAGCAAAGTGCTCAAACCTGTTCGTGGATGATAAAAATGAACGTGTCCCCTCAATGATGAATAGTAGCGAGTATTAATAAAAAGTATGGCCATATCTGTTGATGGATGGCTTTTCGGATGAATTGTTTTCCAAAAAAGATGAAACTGTTGACGGACTCTGGAAAAAGCAGTATTTCTCCAAAAGATCTTGGTACGATTTTGAGTTGATCTCTGGTTTTTTCGCAGAGTTGCCATTGCCTAACGAAGGTCTTTCTGTAGCTGACATAATAGCAGGCTCAGTGTTCGTTTTGGCAGTGTCGTTTGCCTCGATGTCACCACCTCTGACGGAATTTGGCGACAAACTTCGTTCCTCATTCAACAATGACCTAGCCTTGTTCCAGTTGTTTGGATTACTTTTGGCAGTGCTACCCAGGTATTGCCCATTGCTGCTGAAGTGACTCTGATTCAATGATTTGGACTGGCTCGAGTTCTTCTGCTTCAAGGGAACATCAGGAGGATTCAAATCCGTGAACGTTGGAGCATATGAATCATTCTTCAAGACCAGCGGGGTCCCAGGAGAATTCATGCTGCTGTTCAAAAACGTCTTCGTGGAGCCCTCAGATGGCTTGAACAATGCGTCATAGTGTTTTGATGGAGTAGACAGAAGCTTATCCGACTTTGCTTCCATCATTTCAGTTTCATTTTTCAATAACTTGGGAGCAGGTGGCTCATCTAACGAGAATCCGCCCAAGGCATCGTCGATTTGCGACAAAGAAGACGAGTTCAACTGATGGCTGTTGTTGGAAAAAGGTGGTATTGAGGTGTCTTCCATGCTTCTGCTTTTACGGAGATACCTCGATGAATAATAGTTGTCATGGCGAGGCGAAACGGTCATCTGAGACACATTATTGTCACCGGCACGAGATATCTGTTGTGTGAATGCCAGCTTGTAATTCTTATGATAGTTGTTGTCCCAAAATTCTTGGTTGTTGGCGACAAACTTGATACAAAGGAAATAGTAGGGATCCAACCCAACATGAGACTTGTGTGAACCGGAAAACTGTGAAAAAAGCGAGGGAACTGACATTTTGAAAACAAATCTATCATAATTGGCTTTTTTCAGCAGTCTGGGTATTTCAGGCATATAAGAAGCATCAATGTTTATGGCAGTTTCCCAATCATTGTAGGTGTACCTCACGCTAACAGTTTTCTTGAATGCAATGTTTTTCACTGCAATTTGCCCTATCAGTTCGGTCTTGTCGACATTGAGGAAACATCTTTCCAAGAACACGGGAGTCTCTTTATCAATCTCGTCTCTGTAAGAAACTTTAGGAAATGCGGAAAGATCCAGCTGCCAAGGTCGGATGAGCTTCTTGAAGCGTTCAGTGTTGGCACGATTGTTATTATCAACATACTCTTTGGAAACGAGGAAGATTCTGCTGTAATTTGCGTGGAGGTCTTCGTCATCGCTGTCGTGATGGGAAGAAAAGTCGTCAATATCGTCTTCGTCGTCAGAGACATAGGGCGAATTTGTAGCGCTGATGGAGCTTGGTTTGTCGTTCTCAACAAAATACTTCACATCAATTGCGCCACCAAAATGAACCTGCTTGTAAGTTGGGGTAGTGGGGAGGGATTTCGAAGACCCTCCCAAGCTGTTGAGCTTGAGAGAAGACTTCACCAGTTCTCCGGACTTTTTCCTCACCAGAGGATGAAGGAGGGCGTCTCTGGATGTTTCGGGCAATTCCGTTTCGGGGAGTGACATTGGGCTTGCGAGGAAGTCTGTTTTCGTATCAGTGGCTTCCGGCATGATGTTGAGTTTGGAATGGTTGTGGTTCTGCAAGACGTTCATGCCCACAGAGGATGCTTTGTTGTGCAAGTGATCCTCTTGGACCGGCGACTGCACCTGGGAGTTGAGCAGAGTGTTTTTCTTCATGATCAACTCTGGGTCTCTGGATATCTTTGCGTGTCTGGAAGGCTGGCGCATGAAGGAAAGGGAGAGCGGGAGGTCCTCATCCGTGCTGCTATCGCTGGAGTGGCGTCTTCTGTGGGAAAAGTACTCCACGTCGCGATCATCGAAGCTCTGATCCGCTTGGGGTGCGTTCTGTACAACATTGTCAGTAAAATCCGGCTTTGTGTGGAGCTGTTTCTTTGACGGCACAAAAGGCATTACGCTATGGAGTGGCGTGATACAAGGAGTCAATGTGCAATTTCAACAGATGGAGCTCATAAAAACTAGTTCGACAAACAAGATGGGGCCCCCGGATGACACTGGTGTTCGTATGTTGTTACAAAGGAGGGCATATACCGGTATATGCGTGTGTGAGCGGCTTGCTTTGTTTCGGGACCCGCGGCTTTGGGGAGAAACGGCAAGAGTGCAAAGTTCTAATGAAGATCAACTCCAATCAGTGCTGGATTCTCCTGTTTGGGTAGACCGTGGCAGCCTGTCTGATGCGAATTGATTGGACTAATTACCGTTTTTCTGTCAAGACCGCAAAAGAGACACACGGTACAAGAGTTTTAATTGCCAAATGCGAATCCCACTGCACTTTGATATTAGTCGGAAATAAAGGGGGATCGTGCACCGCCACATGCTGCTGCAGCAAGAGGGTTAAATTTTTTTGCCCGTCCAGCAATGCGGGTGTGGCTGGTGTTTTTTTCCCCCTCTCTTGTTCTTATCCGAATAGATAAGCGCATGTGGCACCCGCGGGGCGTCGCGGCGCGGAACGGCGAAAAACGAAGCGAACTGCGAAGCGAACTGCGAAGCGAAATGCGTAGCGAAAGCAACGTGAGCAAAAAAAAAAAAAAAA